>CAUZXS010004117.1:0-77500 GCA_963585895.1 Sepioteuthis lessoniana
CACATACACAGAAAACCATATATCTATATATATATATATGCACACACATACACAGAAAACCATATATATATATATATATATATATATATACATTTTCTTTAAGAAAAAAACAAAACCAGTCACATTATGATTATAAATTTATTTATAATTATTTATATAATCAAAAACACGAAAAAAAATTAACAGGACTTCTTCAGATCTTATGGATATAATTAATGTGGATATTATTACTCCCACCTCAGTTTTAACTGGACCGAATAATACTTACATATAATAAATTGGGTCAGTGGCATTTCCACCAGTGCATAACTCCACCCTTGTCACAGACTATTTGACCTAGATGAGCATCAACACAACTCCTCAAGGTCCCTATAGTCCACACCTTGCTCCCTGTGACTTTTGGTTATTCCCTAAGCTCAGAGGCTGTCATTATGAGACAATTGAGGAAATGAAAGAGGCTGTAATGAAGGTCATTGACATGCTCACACAAGAGGACTTCAATGGGGCCTTCCAGAAGTTGTTGGAACAGTACAAGTGCCTTACAGCCGGAGGAGATTATTTCAAAGGGGACTAGAGTTTCATGTGTGTACTATCAATTAAAGTGCCCATATGAAAAAAGTCTGGAAACTTATTTAATGATCCTTGCATCTATCATATGTACGTATAGATAGATTGAGAGACAGACAGAATTAGTAGATTGACTGTCAATGAATATAAGGAGGAAAAAAAAAAAATAAGTGGAAATTTTAAACTTTTAGTTTTTATTTTTAATTCAATTTCTATGAAATCTAAATATTCAGCAAACTAAAAACGCCACAACTAGTATTTTATAAGAATAGTTGTAAAGTATTATTTTCATACTCTTTATTTTTCTTTTTTTACTGTCCTCTCCATTCTTCTTTTAAAGATAGTTTAGAATTGGTGCATACATTTTTATCTTTAAAATTTTTTTTAAGGTTACTTACAAGTGGTTGTTATGAAAATCAAAGTAATATTCAGAAATACCAAATCTGACAAGAAAATAGCATCTAAGTCAATAGCTTTTTATTATTATGAGTAGCCTTATGTTACTCCTCCTCCTCAAATTTTAGGAGAACTAGAAACCATTATTGTAAGACCCAGTGAGTCATCTAGAAAGAACTTAACATGTAGTACATGAATCTGATTACATATAAAACTTTAATATTCTAGATATAAGTCAATCTGAAAAAGGCAGAAGAATAAAATTTTCAAAATGTTGTGAAGGCAAAATTATGGTCTTTTTATTTGTTTACTGATAATAAATGTGTAAAAAAAAACAACAAAAAACAGTTAAGTGTTGTTGTATATATAGATATATATATATGCTATTTTTAAAATGAAAAATTGTCCAAATACAAAATAGCATAATTGCCATTTTTTTCACATTTTTTTTTTTTTACTATTGGAAGTTAATTCTTTATTTCCAGTTCATTTTGCTCCTTTTAACAACTGCAGAGAATATAAACTGATTTGAGGATTTACTTCAGGTTTTAAGAGTTATATAAAAAAAAAAAAAAAAAAAAAAAAAGATTTAGAATACTTGTTTCCAATAATACCTACATCAGAAAATAAGGTTTTAAAAAAATTCTAGGTCACCCTTAACACGCTTTCTACTTGAACTGTGATTAAAAGCAACAAAATAAAAATAAACAACTTCACATTTTAAGTGACAATGCTAAACCTAAGAAATTTGGATAAATTAAGACTTATTATGTCACCTTTGCAGCATTGATAAATACAGCATTTTGTGGCCAATCAGCAAATTGCAATCAATTCCCACATTTAGTAATTATCTAGTGATTGGAATCTATGTGTAAAAGAAACAATCACATTGTTATATTGAGTATTTAAAAAATGTCACCATTTCTATGTGAGTTCCTTTATGATATTATGATTTTAAAGTCTCCACCTGTTCATCATTTCAGTCAACACATTATTGGAATCTTCTCCAGGTGGTCAGCATAATATCAGTTCTGCTTATCTAATAAAGATTACTGCCATAGGAACATTTTTTTAAAAATCACTTGTGGGAGATTCAAAGAATTGTGTTGACAAGAATGGTAAACATGTGGAGATTGAAATTATATCATATATAAGGGTGTTCATTTTTTTTTCTAATCCCCTGTATTTCAATGAGAAAGAGAGGGGACTAGTAGTTCTAAGATTTAATGATTTTGAACTTTAATTCTGAAAAGGATGATTATTTTACAAAGATAGGTATTAGATAAGAAAGAGTAAAAGTACACACATATAAAAGTGTGTGTGTGTGTGTGTGGAGGGTTGGACAAATGCAGTAAAAAAAAAAAAAAAAAAAAGTGACTCACTCTGTTAGCAATGTTGACGTTGACATTGTTTGCCATATTCAACAACTCCCTCAAGCCACTCAGGTTACCATCTTCAGCAGTTTGAAACACAGCAGCCATCACAATGTTCTCAGCTTTGTCCTGAAAAATAAAGGAATGAGAAAATGTTGGCTGACAAGCAGAAGCGGAAGGAAAATCTATATACTACACACACATGATAATAGCAGTGAGATTAGTGTTATTAAAGCTAGTTAGTTTCTTTTTTTAAATTTTTTTGGTAGCTTCAGTGCTGAGCATATTCCTATAAATATATAAACACAGTGTTTACAAAAGAAATGGATAGCTTCAAAAAAATTTTTAATATTTAAAATACTGACCCTCACAATACAGTTTTGTAAGAAAACACTTAAAGTTTATCACTGAAACTTAGAACCAACTCACTGAAAATAGACACTTGATAAACTCATCATCAATCTTCACAATGTTGTTTTGTTCTGGTCATTTAGACTTTGCAATAAAAGCAATTTGTAAGGAATTATTCACAACTCTTTCTGCAAAATTTTTGAAAAAGTCTGAGGTGGAATTTGTAACTCCTAATCTGCCCTCCTTATAGATTTCTGTGGACTGAGTAAACAATACTAACACACCAAGCAAATGTGTTTATTTCATCTGATAACCTCAGTAGGCCCAGCATAGAATTAATCATATCTTTTCATTGGGATAATAAAAAAAAAAAAAATTCTTTTTTAAAATGACATTAAGTTAAAGGCTCCAAAATTTCAATATTTGCCTTAAAATGGCTTAGTAGATATAAGCATTGGTTAAGTGTTTGTAGTTTATCTGGTAGTCTTGAGTTCACACCGTGGGTTAGGTAGTTGAATTCATATATTCTGGTTCAGTAGAATATGTAGTAACAAATTAAGAAGCAGAAACTAAAAAGAAATATCCCATGAATGGACAGTGAAACAAGAATAGTTTTATCTCAGTGGTTTGAAAATAAGATTCAATTCAAAATATCCAGAATATTACCAAATACTACAAGTATCTGAAGAAAACTGCTAAGTAGCAATGGATGAAACATTGTGACTATAATAGCCAAGAAAAGCATAACATATCAAACCAATGTATATTTATTCTGTCAGAAATACTCCTTCACCAAGAATTTATCTAAAAATAGAATTCATTCCAATTCATCCATATAGAATTTCTTTTCAAATTTTTTCTTTTCCTTTCCTCAGGAAAAAAAATCCTTGCCTGGATTGAAGTGTCAAATTTTACCCAGCTTCATCAAAGCAAAAACAATACATACAAGAGAGAAAATGTATACTAAAGTGCCTTGACAACTGAAAGAAAACATATATATTGTAAATTAAGCAACTAATAGTAGGGACAATTATAGAACACTGTAGGGTGTCACAGCACATAGAATTACTGGAATTAATATCTTTTACCAAAGACTACAGGAGGAATACATTCATTCTTATCCCAGAAGACAAGAAGCAAGGTAACATGCAAATATTCAAGAGGAGTGCTAGCTGGAAGTATCATTACAAAGACATATACAGACATCGCTGGAACCTGTATGTTTATGTGTAAATATACAAAAAGGAAACGACAAGCCTGTGCATATAAATTGTGACTGTATAAACAGATATGTAACTCATCTAAGAATATTTAATAAAAACATCAACATTAGCTTCAATTACAAATATAAAAATAAAGAGAGTTTTAAGCAAAGAAAGATTCATGTCAGTTGCAGTGTGTTGACACAGGCCTTGTATTAATCCCATCAAAGACATCAAAATAAATCTAGATCAGAGGGTTTTGCTTTTCTATTGCTAGAATTCTGAGCATTATCGAAGAATTGAGTCCAGTAAACAGTGTCTGGACAGATTTTACTTATAGAATAATAAACAAAAACTCAAAAACAGTTCCACAGATAATCCTGTTGTGTCAAACTTATGCAGAAAAGCCTTTTCATCTTTTTAGAAAGATTAGACTGAGATAATATTGAGAAACAGGATACAGATGAGGATAAAACATTGAAAAGAACAAGAAAGAGAAATATTTTTATTTTGATATTAGATACACCTATATTCAAATAACTCAAGATGGCCTTACCTTAGATTGGTATAATTTTATTCTATTTTTAAGAAAATGTTATATCATGAATCTACCACAGATTTTTATAGCTATTAAACAGAAACTCCAGATATGCTATGACTAAATAATAAAGTATAAGCTTTTGATGATATTTGAACTTGTGTACCTTTGAGGTAAATGTACCAGCTGCTTTAAACAACTGAGCTATGACTAATAGTGTGGCATAAAATTTATGCCTCTTATTCTTCGGGTTACATCCTTTAAAAAAAAAAAAAAAAACTATCATTTTTTTTCATGGACATTCAAATATTGATTCAATATATTTTGATTAATTACAACAACAATTACTTTAGTTAACAAATCTAAACTTGCATAAAGATTGCTAAGATTGAATTCATGGGAAAATGTCCTTACTTCTAACAATGTTATTTGTAAAATTATGAATATCTATACTGTACAAGCATTTTTCATTATATATGAAAACTTCAACTATCAATTAATCAAAGTTATATCTTTTATAAATATTATTCCTAAATAAATTTGATAAATACTATAAAGAGCCAAGCAAAAGAAAGGAAACTTTGACCCCCATCTAAAATAATAAAGACCACTTCACCTTAAAGAAAAAAAAAATACAGAATGCAAACGCTTCTCATTTCCAAAAGACATTATCATAATATCATTTAAAAAAAATTAGTTTTCTGTTGTTAGAAGAGAGATCAAAAGTAAAAGCATTAGTGTAAAGAGGGGGATATGTAGTGACTCAACTCCTCCCCCATGAGCTGGGTCACTTTTTAAGCAGAGTTTTCCTTCTCCTAGGCTGATTTTTTTACCAAGGTTATAGCACAAATTGAAACAGGGTCAACTTCATTTGGGATTTTAACTCAAGTTGCAGATTCCATTTCTCATGACAATAACTGCACCTCATAAGTGTGGAAAAAATTAAAGCAAAAAAAAAGAAAAGAAAAGAAAAGAAAAGTAAAACACTAACACTTTTCAGTCTCATCAACTGAATAAACAAGGGAAAGGGTAGCTATGTTTACATGCACAGAAATTAAAAAAAAACAAAAAAAAAAACACTGTATTTGTTTATATGCATCAAATAAGCTTTATAATGTATTATATAAGAGAGAGATACATTTAGGCTAGAGTTTATATACACAGAAGAGTGCAGATAAGGATTAGGGTAACGGTTCTGAAATTAGCAGTTAAGAGACCTATAGTTATCTCCCTCAGAGTTTATACCCAGTAAAAATTACTTAAGGTTCAAACAGACTTGAAATATATGTGCTGAGTTTATATAAACTGTGTATATTCAGATTAGACCAGTGTGCAAAATTTATGTATTTCTCAAATAAAAGCATGGATATATAAATCCACAGTGAAAGCACAAGTCAACAGCAGATCTTTTTGTGTGCATCACAAAGATCTATCTAATCAATCAAACACCAAATAAAAATGGTAGCAATACCATTATAAGCTTTAAACTGATTTTTATATCATTAATAGGTGATTACTTAATATCATTATTTAGTGAATATTATTAGTCTTTATCACCAATGTTCTCACATTTAAAGAAACAAAAAGTCATAACTTAATGATAAACATTGAAAAGTGGAAAAGACAATAAAAAAAATATACATATGCAGTGATTCTCTTCAAATATCATGTAATCATGAAAAATGAACAGTAAAATAAAACCAAATATGAAAGCAATTATAGAGATAAAAATTCCCCAAACTGGTTCACAAAAGATTCATTAATGCATCATAATATTAATATTGCAATTAACACACACACACACACACACCATAATACAGTGAACACATTTGATTAATTTCTAAATATTTGTTGTAATCATAACTATATTTTCAATGTTCTATTGCATTTTTTTTTTAAATTGCCCAAATATAAATACTACTTCTGTATCATAAAATTTGTTACACTTGTATATGAATTTCATACACTAAATGAAAGAACAATTATGGGACAGATATTAAAAGTATTAAAAATGTATTTACATTCATTTTTGGGTAATCTTTTCGTCAACCTGTTTTTGGTAAAACACCCTCAAACTGAAGATATTTTCATTTGAATTTCTGAGATAATTTAGTTTGGTTGTGTTTTATGGCATATCAACACTAGTGGGTAATTTAAAGCCAAATCATGATTTGTTAGCAAATAATTTGTAGGTAACATTTTTAAATGAGCCAGAGCTCATTTGTTTGCACACAGTTAAATGTGTTCAAGTACTGCTATTTAATTTAATACTAATAATTCTATTTAATATTATTCATTTGCTTGCATATAGTTAAATGGTTTCAAGTATTGATATTTAGCAATAATTATTCTATTTAATAATAATCCCGAGTAAAAGACTGCACAGTTCTATTTGACACATGAAAGGGATCTTAACAAGTACAGCCACATTCCTCAAAGCTCAAGGATTGGAGCCTAACCATCAGATGGTTGAGTGTAATATCCAAGAGGAGGGGATCACACTCTTCTGCAGAAATGTAGTTGGCATATTCTACAGCCCCAGCTAAATGGGCTTTTATAAAAAAATTATTATTGCTCAATATATTCATAATCTTTGGGAATTAACCAAAGTTTTGATGTCTTAGTAGAATTAGCTTCTTATCTATACTGGAATGTAAGATAGAAAAACTAATATATGATAAACTAAGCATCTCCATTCATGTATCACATCAGAGAGTACATTGGCTAAATGTGACTATAATAAGAATAAGGATGAGGAAAATAGTTTGAATACATTAGGGAATAATAAGTAAGAATCTTTGGATGAGACTGACTCACATTTGACATCCTGGGATTTTGTTTTTTTTATAACCAATTAGAAATCTATAGCTAGACAAAGAATAATCCTATTTTTAATTTACTACAACAAATCTTCCAGCCATATTATTTCTACAATTGAATAGTAGTGTTATTTAGATTCTGAGATGAAGTATTTTGAAAATACAAGTGATCAATGCAATTTTATCTATTTTTAAAGATTCTTTCATATATTAATGAAACAAATTTTTATTCAGTAAGCAAAAAACTAAACTATAATTTAAATGAAAAAAAAAAATTAGATAAAAAACTATCTGAATGAAAACAATAAAAAATTACATAAATAAAATATTAAAAAAAATTAGATGATTAAAAATCATTACATTTAAAAAATTTTAAGTAATGATTTATTAATCATTTTTAAAACTATGTAGCAGTTTCTATTAAATTATATGTATCTGTCTGTCTGTCTCTCTCTCTATATATATATATGTCATATAACAATCATGCAAAATTAATCTAAAATTAATGTAATTGGCAACTGCAGACAAGAATTATGACTATCTTGGGTTCAGAATATCTAAAATATCATTGACCCAAAGTACTATTCAATGTCAAAACTTGAAACTAAAGAAACCTTTACATCTCCAGTCTAACACTCAATTGAGATAAATGCAGCTGTCTAAATTTAAAGTTTATTCATTAGTACTATTTTAAAATACAATGTAAAATTCTTTTTATAAGGAAACAAAAAGACAATTGTCTAACAAATTGCAAGAACACAGTTATAGAATATAGTGGTCAAAAGATGAACTAGAATGTACAATAGAGATTCTACATGTATAAATCTTTAACAATAAAATTAGAAAAGGGTTTATTTGTTCATTTAAAAAAGCAATATGAGAATTGATATTGAAATACTCATAAGAGAGAGAGAAAGTGAAAAGCAATAAAATCTTGACAAATTTTTGCTACCCTTTTATAGTGATATGACATATTTTTAGTTTTTTTATGACCTTAAACTTTCATGTGTCTGACATTGGCATTTTAAGAACAAGAAATTAACTGGTTTTTCAAGATTAATATGAGAAAAAATAAATAAATAAAAAGTAGAAAAGGTTTCAGTATTTATATTTATTCAAGTGCTCATTAAACAATTCTATCAGATCATGAAAAAGAAAAAAAAAGAAAATAAAATTTATATCATAGATTTTACAAGCATGACACAAAAGCTTTCTACTTTGCTCTAAATAAATTAAAAAATCAAATAAAAGTAAAAAGACCCCCCCATAATACAAGTAAAAAAAACATCCCCCCCACCCACAAAAAAAAAAAAAAAAAAAAAAAATCAAATAAAAAATCAGAATTAGGTGTTGATTTCAAAAAGGCATATAGAAATAATGTCATATGTATAGATTCATGCAACCTCTCCACCTTGAGCAGGATGTGATACAAGGTCCATTTTAAAGTAGAGTAAAGCTGGTTTGAATTAAGAATTTTTCTTCACATAGACTGGTTGCCTAACCAAGCCTCAAGAAATCAGTCTGTCCAGCTATTTACCCATAGTATAGGAGAAGAGGAGAACAAATGAATTCATGCCTTTTCTAAGGGCATTAGCATAAATTGAAACACAGCCTTGTTCTGAAAAAGAACTCCAGTCACTGATTTCATTTCCTACAATGATAACTATTAAGGTAAAAGACATCAAAGTATAAAAAAAACTTTATAAGAAGTAACAATATTGCCAAGAATCCTAATGAAAAAGTAAGAGAGAATGCTGTAAACATTGATGCTTAAAGTAAAATCAATATTATGAAAATAATTCTGTGCATATGATTATATGGAAGTGTATTTAAATTCAAAACCCAAGAAATGAGTTCTACCAGAGAAACATATCTAACCATGGTTGCATGATATTGATGTAATTTTGTAACTGAGCAGAGACTTTACTGCAGATGCAAAAACAGACACTCTGTTACAGGATTACTCAGTTGCCTATGAGATACAAATGAGTAGGCTTGGGTATATGTTCACTGTATTTACAATGACTTGGCAAGTAGATTAAATCTTGTTCAAGACTTTTAGCACTCCCTACATCACCCAAGTCTGTCAAACCCTTCAATGCCTACTGCTCAGAATTCAACCAGGTTTTCTCAAAAGAAAAAATAACTGATGAAAAATGAAGGATGAGATTAAGGAGAATGTGATAAGGCAGCTAACAATGATTCCAAGAAAGAAGTTGGAAATTGTTTTGAAAAGTGGAAGAATGGATGCTAGAAGCAAGGGGATGCTTCAAGGGGGCTAAAACACTATTGATCTAAGTATTTTTCATTAATGCTAAAAAGCAAGATACTTTCTTGACACACCAAATATATTCCTATATTTGATAAGCCACAAAGGAATTTCTTAAGAACCAGATGCTTCAATTGTAACCATTTAGTTTACATACAAATAAAACTGATACAATTATTCATTGGTCTGCAGTGGAGATAAAAATTAATCCCTTTTATGGGACTTCCTTTATGATATGGTTTTAAAGTCTCCACCTGCTCACCATCCCTGTCAACACATTATTGCAATCTTGCCCAGATGGTTCCTGAGATTTTAATTCTCCTTATCTAATAAAGATACTGCCAGAGAAATATCAACAGTGGTAGATTCCAAGAATGTGGTGACATGTATGGTGAATATGTTGAGACTGAAATTATATCATAAAAAGATACTCCATAAGAGTGTTCATGTTTTATTCTTTTTTTAACCATCCTGTATTTTCATCTTTCTTCCATGTATTTCTTTTATATTTGCTTTTAAAAACATTAAAAAAATCCAGTTGCAGAACAAATTTTAAATAAAGTTTATTATCCATAGAAATGATAAGATGTTAGTGGAATTGCAATATTTCATATTTGAAAATGAATTTTCCAATGTTCGAATAATGCTTTCCAAAAGAGGGAATGTGCAAATTCTATCATCCTTAACTAAATGAAAATAAAAATTCCCTTATTTACTTATAATTCATATTTCTTTAGATAAGAAAGTGTCATATATTGATTTATTCACAATATTATTCACATCTAGGCTGTTATATATAAACATAATATAGGCATAAGTAAAATAAGAAAGTTCAAATAATTAAATTTATAATAACTATTTTTTTATCTAGAAAGACAAAAGAGCTTTGGATAAAATTTGAGTGGACATGTTCTCCACTTTTTAAATAAGGTTTAATATCCACCCACCTTCAAAAGTGGATAAGCCATCTCTAAAACAAAAAAAAAAACTACCTGTGTACATAAAAGAATTGAAAAAGTAACATATTTATCACTTTATGATGTCTATTGATATAGAAATGAGGTTAAAAGGTATTTAAAGTTATAACTATAATGTGACCCCACCCAAAGGCTAGAAAGTTAGAAAGACCTATCTCAAGAGTGTTATTAGGCTAAAAATGTTGCTGTTGGCAAATGACTCAGGAAAATTGTTTCAACTCTTAACTCGCTTCAAAAATTGTTTATATCTTCATCTAAGCAACTGACACACTTCTAAATGCTTCCAGAAAAAGACAGTCATGAGAGAATGTTGGCCTGAGATAAGAATCAAAAGTTGCCAAAAGTGAAAAAAAAATGGAAAACAAAAAAAATAATACACCTTTAGATAGGGGAAAAAATGAAAAATTCTAACTATCTAAAGAGATGATATCACAGTGAAAAAACTTTTTTTCTTTACCACCCATCAAAGGCAATTGACAGTCAAAAGGAACATCCTGTCATGAAATATTGTCTTATAACTACAACCTGTCATTACATGAGCATACAGCCTACCCATAACAGTGGTAACTATCAAACTGAATGCAGAGATGAGACATACAATTATAAAAATGGCATCTAAGAAGGGGACAATTAAGGTAAAAACCTTAATCTACTTTTCTTTAAAATTTATTCAAGTTATAAGTTTCTTTATTAATATTCATATTGATAAAGAAACTTATAACTTGAATAATGCAACATTATTTTCCCCCTATCTCATTTGATGACTTTTTTTGTTTAAATTTTTAAAACCCCCAATATGGCTCAAAAATATCTCCCAGTTCTTATATATAAAGTTATGTTTGGCTAATATTTACCCAAATGCCATAGATTTCTACTGCTTGGTCTAACTTCATAATACTGTTATATCAGGAGGATATATATGCCATCAAATTTCATTATTTGATATCTGATAATCTTTTAACCATTATTGCATGTTTTTAGTGGGAGAAAAATAAAGTATTTTTTAAAGAAAAATTGTAGTTTTGACAAATTAACCAAAGATGAATCAAGATACTGATTTAAAAGTATTATCAGTTCTAAGATGGATGCCCATTTAGAAATAGCTAGTACTAGAAGCAATCAGTGTGCCAAACTAAGCAAAGCTTTGTAAATAACAGTAAAAAATAATTATGATACTTTAGATGTTTCATAGTTTAAATTATTTGTCTCGGACTGGCTGTGTAGACTGCAAAGAGGATTATGTTGAAAAATAAACCTCATTTGGTCCAGAGTATACCTTGATAAGACTGAACTTTTTAGTTAACCTTGTATATAGTAAGTTTGTTTATCATTTATGAATATTGATTAAGCATTTTTTACTTAAATTTTGTTATTGATTTTATTAAAAGAAAAAGTTCTTTTGGTTTCAGTGCCTCCTGCTGCCCTCACTTCCTTTTTCTCACAGTTCCCTAGGAATCTTTTCTTTTCATTCCCTTTGGAAAGGTTTTTGTAGATTAAATAACAATGCTTATTGAAGTATTTAAAGAAATTTTTATTCTGCATAAATTTTCTATAAAAAATATCTTAAAATTTGTCAACTGAAATGTTAGAAAAAAAAAGAAATTTTTTTTTTTTTTATTATAGTTATCTTTATTTTTTTAAAAAGGGAAAATTAAAAACCTTCAACATTTATATACTAGGGTAGTCAAAAGTTTTGTAATATTTTTGTATGTGCTACTTTATGGCACATATATCATGTGACCAAAGCAGCTCATGTTATGGAAGATACCCGCTGTGATTAGTAGTATCATGATAGTTGGTGCGTTGACACGTTGTGCACTGCTTTACTCTGTGGGTGATTTGAAAGCCACAAAGATAAACATGCAGCATAATCTAATCAAGAAGTTATACTTTACAATTTTGAAGCAACCAAGAATTTGTGTTGCAAAAAAGTGAACATGCAGTTGATGCCAGTAAAGTAAGAAGAACTTTTGCTTGACTTACAAGAGCATTGATGATCAGGCAAGGTCATGTAGGCCTAAAGCTGAATGCTGAGGCTGTGTTACAGGCAAATTTGGCAAGAAGCATTCAGAGAATATCAGGTGACCTAAGTGTTCAGTGTGGTTTGTCACCTTCATGACCTCGACAAAAGCATTTAGTTGTTGAATTGTGCTTCATGCTACCAAAATATTGCAAAACTTTTGACTCATGCTAGTTGTTAAACTAAAAACAAGCATTATATAATGAATTACATATTGTATACTTTGCTTTTGGAATGATAATTAGAAAGTAAATTGTACAGTATAAGATTCAATGATTTCAAAAGTATAATAGCCTTTAGGACTCATAAACTAAACCAAATAATCTGATCCTATTTACCCAACCCCTCCGCTCGGGCAGGATATGACACAAGGTCAATTTTTTTAAGCGGAGTTTAGCAGGTTTGAATTCAGAGTTTTCCTTCTCTGAAACTAATTGCCTCACCAAGGCTGAAGAACCTAGTCTGCCCTACCATTTACCCATAGCTGGAGGGAGAATAATTGGATTCATACCTTTCCCAAGGGTATTAGTGCTATGTGAAATGCAATCAGTCTCGTCCAGGAATTGAACTTGTATCGCCGTGTCCATATCATGTGACGATAACCATTACACGGGCACATCCATCTGATAATAGATTAAAGATACAGCTTCTTCCCTCAAATTTTATCACATTGAATTTCTGAGGATAGGAGGGTAAGGAAAAGAAACTTATGTATTTGATGGATTCGTCTGTCACATAAGTCATCATGATTGTAATAAAGCCATAAATTGAATATCATATAAAAAGGATCAAAATAATTGATTAAAAAATTATGCAAAAAACTAAATTTAATTAATGAAATAGAAATTGAGTTTCATTTGATGGCATGGCATGTTTGATTCTGAAAAAAAGTGAAAAAGCCTTCCGGGTGGGGGAGTAGGGTAGTGAAATGGCTTTGTAGAGACAAAGGTATTAAGGTAGGGGAAGAAAAAAAGAAAGAAAAAAAAACAGCAAATTTTTAAAGTGGATATTTAGATTATTTGTTCTGAATTCAAGCCTACTTCAGATATAATCAATCTTTTATATCCACTTGATGATGATTAAACTTCAGTTATCTTTCAATGAAATATCAAAATCCAGTTCCTAATAGTTTAACAATCTGCAGGCATTCAAATTTTATCAAATACTTTATTTCTTTGACTCATAATCTATCACATCTTTGAGGCTTACATAAAAGTCATATTTCAGGATTTAAAAAAAAAAACAATTTGTAAAGAACTGAAAATGACTCCTTAAAGACAACAAAACTGTACAAGAGTTCTATCCAGAAATCAAGTGGATTTAAAAATAAAAAAAATAAAATATTCAGAAAAACATGAAATTCTGTTTGTATTGAAATCTAAAGAATCCAAGAATATAAACTTGTAGAGAGAGAGAGAGGTGTAATTGTTTGAGGTGGTAACTATATCTTTCTTGTCACAAAAAGAAAATTATATATATATATATATATATATATCAATAACACTTGCATGAATTCATGACCATTAGCAATCACTTGTTTGTTTATTTACAATGCAATTGAGTAGAAAATAAAATGAGCAATGATAAGCTGAAAGTTTGTGTAAAATTCAATTGGTTATCATTTCATTCACCACTCCTACATAGATATGCTATTATATATATATATATATATATATATATAAAAATAATGGATGAATTTTTAAATATTAAAATCCTGTAAAATCATTATTGAATACATAGGTAAATCTGTTTTTATTGATGATTCAGCAGAATTTCAAATTTTATGACCTACATGGCTCCAACTCTTGGTATAGAGTATTGTAATGAAAAACCAAGTAGTTTTTTGCTTTTTATATATATGAGAGAGACTGAAAGAATAAAGATATTTTCCATACAGTCTATAACTGAGAAGAATTAATATTGTACAAGTTTTTCTTCAACATCTGAATCTTTTTTGTGTCTAATATTACATTGACATTTTCAGATAAAAAGGGATTCAATTGTCTGAAAAAAGCATTCACAAAAGAAAAAAAATTGATTAAAATAAAAAATGTTAATTATTAGATAAAAACTAACATTTAAAAATCATTAATTTTTATAAAGATTAAATATTTTGGTGATAATTAACATATGAAAATAAAAATATCTTAAAATATTGAAATGAAAATCATTTCAATTCAATTCATGAAAATCTACAAAATTTTTTAAACCGCTTGCTTGTATTAATAAAAAAAAAAATAATTAGTGAATATTTGAATAGCAGATAAAAATTATTCCTAATTCCTTTTTATAAAATTATCTAAATTTACCAAACTCTAAGCTTCTTATATTGCAGCACAATGTCAGATTGTTTTTAACATTCATCAAGAAGACAAATCCCAAAACTGATAATATACCAAGTTTGATTGCTAGTAAAGAATAACCATGTTATAACAATTGTTTTTAAGGTCATTTGATTTGCGCCATGGTTATAGGCAAGGAAAATTGAGTTGGCAAGCAGATTTCAGATTTTGGCTGAGGTTATATTAATTTTATATGAAAGCCCTTGGGAAAGGCAGGAATCCATTTCTTCTCCACTGAGCTCTTGACCAATATTGAAGTATTTATCCAGCCTGTTTGTCATGGGCACAAAATCAATTTTTAAGCAAAGTTGCTATGAATTCAGTGTTTTACTTAGACTGGTCATCAACCCAAGGCTAAAGAACCCAGTCTGACCAAATATTCACCTGTTGTCCAGGATTTGAACTCTGGTTATCGATTCCATTTGCCCATGACAATAACTATTATATTAAGTGAGCTATGTTGAAGTAACCAGTCTTGGAGAAGGACAATTCTGAATTTAAAATCTAATGCTACAAGAGATCACCCATAACCTGAAGGCTAAGTGTGGCAAATACAGGAATACACAGAATCAAAAACCATAATAGACATCTGCAAGATAGCATAAAAGAGGGTTTCTTCCTTATGTGGTGAGAAAAAATAGTTTCTGCATAACTACTTTACTTTTTGGCTTTTATTTAGATTCTAGGACTGTAGCAACAGTCAAGAGATATTTTTGTTTACAGGAAGTTATGTATTGTATTATTTGAATAAAAATATAATGCATAAATGAAAGGAAAAGATGAGATGTAATGATGATATTTGTCTTGTTTACTGTGACTTTATAGTTCACATGTTGCTGGCACAATAAATTTTTTTCTTTACATTTGTTTTATCATTAAATTTCCCCCTTTAATAACTCATTTTTCAAAACCTTCAAAGTATTTAAATCACATACATTTAATATGTGTTTAATCAAAATCATATGCACAATAAAAGCAAGTATGTCTCACTTCACATAAGATGTTTTTATATTATTAATAGTTTTTGCCCAAGATTTTTCTAATCATATAGAAATTTTGGAATACTTTAACATTCTCCTCCTTAGATAACTTTACAGATGTTAACACATTAGAATCCATAGCTGACATGTTCCAAGCCATCACTATTTCTCTCCTCGAGAAGAGCCTGTTGCTAGTCATTCCCTGGTTACAAAACATAAGACTAATTTTGTTTAAGGAAAATCTACAAGAATTTATATGGTGTAATAGATTTAACAAAACATTTAAAAATCGATGTATTAATATGAATGAATGTCTTGTTTGTCTTATTTGGATGCTTTTAGAGATGGGAGGTAGGTGGCCAGACAGCTGCTGTTTTGTGAGATATTGCTCCCAGGATTTGTTCGATATAGCTCATAGCAGCATGAAATAATGATATGGAGGAAAAATATACCTACAAACAAAATAGATTCCTGTATCTTTCCTAGTTTCCCTAATTAAAATAGATTTAACAGATTCCTATAAGAGAGGTATAGAATTAAATTGAGAAAATACTGGATTGAGGTAGAAACATTAAGTAAAAAAAGTAAAGTTGGCGACCTTAGTCAAGGGTGACCAGAAGGCTCCCTTTTCAATAGCTCCTACACCGAGGTGTAGGGGAGGGCGCTACTCCATTCCCTGGATTGCTCCACTTTACCCTTGGTCCTTGCCTTATAATGCTGAGTGTTAAGCAAGGTTGTATCAAGTACCATTTTTTGAGTCTTTGGTATGACTTGACCTGGGACTGAACCCTGGTCTCCAAAACCATTGGCAAATACTCTACTCATTAGGCCATTGAAGTGACCCAAAATATCGTTTATAAATTATCTATAGCCATTAGTAGTAATTTACTAAGCTTTTTGCTTAGAATTACCACAAGGCTGCATGAATGGGTCATCCAATGAGACTTGAACTTACTCGTGAAAGTTTGATAGTCTAGCTTGTAAACCTTTACACAACCTGAGGTGTCTTTTTATAGCCAGTAACACATTTTAGGTGACTGGTATGTAGTTAAAATGAGGTGATTTTGGTCTCTTTGTTTTATGGCATATCAACCTTTGTGAGTTATTTAACACCAAAACCATCCTTGTAGAAGAATAACAGTGATACTATTTAACCCATACCTGGGTGGAGACAAGGGGGTTCATACCTTTCTTAAAGGTATAAGTCCAAAAGTGAACATAGCAGCATGACTGGGGTTTGAACAGGCTTACTTAAAAGCCACAGTCCAGCACTTCAACCATTCTGCCATCAGTACTCTCCCAAAATGAAGGGAATTTATTTTCTAACAAGAGATGAGCAATAAGTTGTCATTTAAAGCTTGTTTATCTCAACAACAGCAATCCTACCTTAAGGGTAGAAGAGTAAAGTATAAATATCAACAGGTATGCAAATCTGGAGCAATTTAAATTTAAAAAAAAAGTTTAAGAATCTAATTTCTAGTACCTTTACCTTTCATCTCCAGTTTCTCTTCATCTAATCCAGATATTTGCCAGTAGTTTTTTTTCTTTGTGAAGGGATTTTCTTTGGTTTTAGGATAAGCAGAATTAAAATTAACAATTATATGGATTAGAAAGAGAGAGACATAATTAGGGATAAAATGAAGGAAGTTTGCAGGTGCTGCACATACAGCTTAGTTGATAGGATTAAAAAAAAAAAAAAAGACTAAATACTAACTTACATTAAATCATGTAAGAATTAAATTAAAAAAAAAAAAAAAAAATAAATAAATAAATAAAAAATTAACATAAGTATACACTAATAGTTTTGTCATTTTTTAAATAGATGTATGACCAAGCATTTTATTATTTCTAATAGAAAATCATACAATCAAAATAGGTATTTTATATATATATATATATATATATATATATATATATATATATATATATATATATGTGTGTGTATGCACACACATAACATTTACATATAATAAAGTTGGCAACCCGAAGGCTCCCTTTTCAATAGCTACTACATCAAGGTGTAGGGGAAGAGTACTACTCCTTTACCCTTAATACATACCTTACAATACTGACTGTTAAGCAAGGAGGTATCAAGTACCATTTTTTGAGTCTTTGGTATGACTCAACCTGGAATTAAACCCTGGTCTGCCAGACTATTGGCAAACATTCTACCCACTAGGCCTATATATATATATAAACATTTAAATATACACACACATACAGCATTGAAATTCTGTAAATTAAAAAAAAAAAATTGCAGCACTTGGGCAATCAAAAATAAAATTCAGTTAAAAGTGTAAGTGTGTGTGTATGCCCGAGTGCTGCGATTTTTATTTTTTTTAGTTAAAGAACTTCAATGCTGTAAATTTTGTGAAAATATGATATCCAGTAACAAATGTCCTGATAGTATAATGTTCCATGAAAAATATTAAAATCCTTATACATCCTGATAAATGCAAAAACCAGAGACATGATTATAAACTCTTCACCTGTCCATATGATTAACAGAAGCAGTTTTGCTTTTTTTTTAATTAAGTGGGAGAAATCTAATTTCCTTTCTATAACCCAAAGTAAATTTGCCGAGTCATTTTAAAAGTAATCAATTTTGAAATGTGGTTTCTACATCTTAAAATGTGTGTATGAGTATATACTACAAACTTACAATATGAGTACAAAGAAGTTCAAATCCCCAAGAAACTTTGAATCATATAACCATTATCTTTGAGGGGGGGGGAAACCTGATGTAATACAAGAGTGGATAAGTCAATCCAAAAAAGGGTTGTCCCTAAGGTGTAATGGCTAAAATGCTGGATTGCGTCCTTGAAGTGAGTGAGTTCAAACTCCATTTGTACTATTACATTCACTTCCAAGCTAATACCCTTGAGAAAGGTATACACATCCTTATAGCCCCCAATGCAGGTAGGAATTGAATAGTATCACTGGTGTTCTACAAGGGTGGTTTTGGCATTAAATAACCCACAAATGTTGATATATCATTAAACAAAGAAACCAAACCCAGCCCAACCAGACATCCAGTTATCAAATGCATTTTGATTTGAATTTTTCATTGTATGTTAAAATTCCTCACTAAAGTAAGTGCATTGACAAGGAAGGTGCTTACTTTGTAAAATAAATGCTTTTCCCATAATTAGATTGGTTGGTTGGTTGGTTGGTGGGTTGTTTGTTTTACAGTATATCAACCCTTTTTGGGTCATTTAATAATGAATTAAAGCCTAGCGGTTAGAGTGTTCGCCAGTGGCCCGGGAGACCTGGGTTCAATCCCAGGTCGAGTCATACCAAAGACTCAAAAAAATGGTACTTGATGCCTCCTTGCTTAACACTCAGCATTATAAGGTACGGATCAAGGGTAAAGTGGAGCAATCCAGGGAAAGGAGTCGCGCCCTCCCCTACACCTTGGTGTAGTAAGCTATCGAAAAGGGAGCCCTCGGGTCACCCTCCACTATGGTCGCCAACTTTACTTATTTATAAGTATAGTTTTTGTTTACACACAGTTAAATGTCAAACAATTCAGTTTAGCATAAGTACACAGTTTAGTTCTAATGGACCTATAGATAGGGCCCTATTAGGTGCTACCACTCCAGGCCAGAGTGGACCTGGGAGCAATAACAATGAAGGGGTACTCCACATTCCCCAAAGCTCCAGAATTACTGGAACCTCACCATCAGATTGTGTTGTGTCATATACAGGATACTTGGGCGAGTCTTACCTTTCTACAGAGAAGCAGTCAGTGTATTCTACAACCCCAGCCCAATTAGGCCAGTCATAATTAGATGACATATTCATTGATGTATCTACTTATTGTGACACCAAACAAAACTTTTATATTATTAAGAATAAATCAATTTCCATTTGTTGGCTGTTATAAGAAAACACTCATCATAATATTTGGTTATGGTGAAGAACTTAACTGAAAAAAGAAAAAACAATTGAATTTTGAAGAAAAAGGAAGACTTAAAATGTTTGGTCTCATGAATTTGAAAATGGAAGTAAATATTTTGAATTCTCATCCGGATTCATGCATTTCTACGCAAGTACTAATGCCACCACTTGTTGTCATGGCAACAATAGATTACTACATAACTCCTGATTCAACAACAATAGAAAAGCAGTAGTAGTTACAAGAATGATTGTTTGCAGCCACAGACTTACAACTGATTACCAAAAGGTAACACATGGCATTTTATTGATAAAGTGATAAGGTTTAGCTACAATTTGAGTATTCAAACAATAATATGAAATTTATCCAATTATTAACAATTGAACACTTCTTCACAGTTGAAGAGTTAGCTGGATAAACAGAATCAATAAATAGAATAAACAAAATTTATCTTTGCTCTTCTAGAAATTATTTGAGGCTGTAAGTTGAATTTTAGCAAGTGAAAAATATCTTACTTTCTAACACGTGTTATTAATATCAACAAAAAACTTAATATATCCATAACCCTATTTATTAAGTGTGAGTAAAATTTCCAAGTTCCACCCTCTTTTTTGGTGGAGTGACTAGAAACTGAATATATGGCAGAAAATTGTTTTTATGATGCTAAAGTTTAAAATTTTAATCCCTAATATATTTGCTATCTTGTCCAAGCATAAAGAGGTGAGAGAAGAGGTAGCAAAACTCCCTGTAGCCAAGACTGATAACAAAGTTTTTAGTGATATCTCAAGTGAAAAGATATTTCTACAAAAATAAAAAATATATATTCCAATATGTATAAAAGTTCTATCATTGATATTGTGCACTATTTAATAATACCACAAATTTAGTCAATCATTAACTCACCAAGTGAGCTAGTAATCACTATATGATATATATGAAACCATTGTTTCTGAAAAGTATTGATAAAAACTTTAAATATCAATATGAAATTATTTCAATGAGTCATCTTTTTTTCAATTGAATTCTTTTCTTAGCACAAAGTTTATTAAGGGGAAAAAATGACATTTTCAAGATTTAGGAGGAAAAATAGATGAAATTAATGGAAAGAAAAAAAATTATCACTTGTTCAAATTGAATTTAAAAAAAAAAATGATATACTTTGAAAATTTAGAAAAACTTAAAAATTTCAAGTTCTTTCTTTCTTTGACTTCAGATCAAGAAATTTGCTTCACTGATTTAAGTTATTTTGAATTTTAAATAATCCAAATTCTATAAAAAGACAGTATCTCAGAATATAAAAATTTTGTTTAGAATTTCACTTATTAAGATAAGTTTACTGATTTAAGCTGTTTTGAATTTTATAAGAATACTATGCTAGTTTATTAATAAATTCACACTTCTGATACAAAAATGAGCTGATACAAAAATGAGTTTTATTTGTGCTCATAGTCAGGCCAATAACTATTTAACAGAGCTGAGTGAAATGATTTTAAATTCATAAAGACTTGCCAGCCATCTGTTTAAAATACAGGCTTATAGAAGTAGTCAATTGAAGTCCCCAAAGGAAGAAGCAAAAAAAAAATAAAATTCTTGCATTTTAAATATTGCCAAAATTTTCAAGGAGACAGTTTTGGAAGTATAAAGATAGCATAATAATAATCCTGGTACAGTATTTAAGTTTTAGGTTTGAAAGTTATGTTCCCTAAACGGTATATTCATAATATATGGTGACTTCTGAGAAGAGCAATACTTATTTTCTCCATTTTTAACTTTCGAAAGTAGAGATTCTCTTCAAAGACTTGCAAAATTGTTTTCAAAAAGGTAAACAAAATGGTGACAAATTTTCATTAAAAAAAAAAAAAAATGTCACAAAAGTTTTGAATAGAATCTTCTTCATAAGAAAAAAAAAAAGGATTATCAAGATTTTTAAAAATTCTTATATAAGTATTGAAAATTATCATTAAATTCTGGTAATTACTTGAAGTCTCCCCACTTTTTTTCATTAATGTCATAAACTTAGCACTTATATTTTTCAGCAGAATCTCTGTTGATAAACTCAGCAATCATTAAAATTGTCTTGAATAATTCTCTATAGTCCAGGTTAAATGTGTGGTAAGGGTAATCCAAAGTCAAACATTTTTTTTTTGACTTTTTCTTTTCAATGCAGGTATCATTGAGGAATAAGAAAAGTATTAGTAAGCTGGTATGTAGCAATTGGTTGTAGGATATTTCAACAACGGATGTTTCCACTTACTAGATGTAACTTAGAATAAAATCCTATCATAATATATAAATCTAATGCAGTGTATATTAATTTATATTTTCTAATTTACAAATACTGAAAAATTCTTATAACACTTCAATGATAAATAATGCAAAGATATGTAATGTTTAGTGCTTATTGATTTTTATTTTTAAATGAAAGCTATTTTATATATATATATATAAGAAAATTGAATGGTAATCATATAATGTAGAGATATATAATATCATTTGTGTTTGTTTTTTCATTTCTTTTCATAAAAACCTCATATGGCTATTTTTTCTTTTCATGGAAGGAAAATAAAATGAGTTATGACATGTAATTTGAACAAAAATTGTCTTATGCTTAAATTCAGTTATTTAAAAAGATGAAAATAAGTAATTTTAATGGTTCATTTGAATCTTAATCCCATCCTTAAACTCAAGTTGACCTTTTGCCTTCACAGAGAAATAATAATTTCTCCTTGGATGAATCCAAAACAGTGGAAATTTTAGACTTTTCAAAAAAGAACTTTACAGCAGACCTGTTTAGTTTTTCTTTTTTTTTTTTATAAAGAACAAATCTATATTTTAATGAAAAATAAAATGGTTATGATTTTTCTTAACAAATAGCTAAAAATTATAAGATTTAAATGCAACATTTAAGATGTTAAAAGTTCTTTATAGAAAAAAAAGGGCATACATATAACTAACCATTTAGCATCAAACATATTTTACAGTGACCTCACTTGAAAATGCTAAGTTTTAAAATATCTTATTCTAAATATTTTACCAGTAAAAAAAGTTTAGCAGGTAAAAATCAAAATATTCTAGCAATTTTTGCTGTTAAAATAGCAAGAAATATTTTTTTCAATGTTGCATTGATTTATCTTAATGTAATTTTTACATCATTTTTTTCAAGTGAAATTTTACTTTCCATCAAATTTGAAAGTGAAAACATTCCCAACATGTAAGAATTTTATTTTATCTTTTTAAAATTCTTTGTAAGAAAGAAAGATTGGAGACAAGTCTGATATAAACTTTATCTGTGAAAAAATATGGAACTGGTGATATTTTGTTTAAAAAGATCTTTCCACAGCATTAACACAGCATAGTGCTTATATGTAAAACATCAATAAAAACAAAAAAAAAATGCTAATCATTGAATTTTCATAAAATATTTGGTAATCATTGAATAAAGAGTGAACTTTGTTTTTATTAAAGATTTTCCATTTCAAATTAAGGGAAAATGTTTTTTTTATTGTGATTATATCCTCATTACTTTGATTTATAAAATTGTGTATGAACTTGGCCTTTTGAAATGTCTGGTACACAAGAAAACACATTCCAAAAATTTGTCAACTGAACACTCTCCCAAAACAATCTAAGGAGGAAGATATTTAATTACAAACCATCTTAATTTATGAAAACTAAATAAACTAGGAAATGCATAGGAATAAATTCATTTTGTTAACAAATATTATTTATTAATGAAGGTTTTAAATTTTTAAATCCATAATTGCTGAATTTGTCATGGCACTAATTTAATTCTAATCCATCTGAATTTTAATCAAATTTAATTCACTTTCATGGCATATAAATTTTTTGTTCCAATATGACTTAATAATTTATGTATTGTATTCCATCCAGTGGGTTTACAAAATTCATTTATTAAAAGCTTTGTATTTTTAGGGATAACTTGAACATCTTTCACCCCATCCCCGCAAAAAAATCAGCTAGGAGTGGATCATGTTCGAGTGATCTCTCCTTATGATTTTCATTTTTTTAAATATGCATAACATAGATAGGTAACTTTTGAATTTTCTAAGAATGATGATTGTAGAGTAATGACAAATTACATATGCATGGCAAATAAATTGAAGTATATACTTTAAAATAAGGGATTAGATATTCAAGGTACTAAACGTACATGTTTTCACCAAGATTGTGTACATCCAAGAGATATATGCGAGTGTCCCCTATTTTGTCCTTGTTTGTGAATAGGTTCATGTCTCAGTGTTTCTGAAGCCCTCCCTGTAAGTACCAACAAAGTTGGGAAACTGATGTTGTCAAGGATTGTGAACCAACAACAGCATATAGGTTACCCTTTACAATGTCTATGCTTCTTAAAAGATACTGTTATTCACACCCAGACAATGCCATCTCTTAATGAAATTGCAACCTGAAATGTATGAAGTCTGACATCAACAGTAAAAATATAATTCCATTTAGCAGCTGTTATACACGCAGTATTGAAAAGGTTTGCTCAAAGAATTTAAAAAAAAAAAAAAAAAAAAAAGATAGAAAAGGAGACTTTTTAAAAAAATCAATTTACAAGCAGAGTGATGCTAAAAGATGTATGAAATATTCATGTAAAAACATTGGGTAAATTTTCAAATGAACAGATTCAGTGATCTGTTCAGTTTTCCCAACTTTGATTAGCACCTTGTATATAGAGCTGTGAAGATTGGATTTTTATTTCTAATATTTAGAAATGTAGAGATTTGTAAGCTTGGAATTCTATAGGTTTTGTGATGGTTAACAAAAATTGTAATAAAGTGATCATCTACAACCACCAGTGAACCTGATCTGATGCTCAGCTATGTGACCAACAACAAAAAGTCAACTACAAGAACTCTCATGGTAGGTGTGAGAAGCTATCACACAAAAGTTAGGGATTTTTAAAAAAGGTTCAGTCAGTAACTAGCAGAGTGACAAGGAATAACTTAAATTGCAGGGCTACAATTTAACAATAAATCTTTTCTTCATCAATTCGAGTATATCACTTCACATCTTCATTTTGAGACCAGTCCTGAAGGAAGTTGCAACATCAATAATAAAGTGAGTGTCATTTTTCAATGACCACATGTCAGACTTTTTCCTTTTCCAGATATAAACTAGACATCATCTCTTCATCTCATCTTTGTCTCCAACAACTTTGAGATCCCATAATGCCACAAAGTGTTTTGAATTTTTGGCCATTTAGGTTCTGTGTAGCTGATTGAAAAACATCTTTGAAATACAAGTACCCTGACAAAAATGAATTTATGCAATTCCTTTTTCAATTAGCCATTTATATCTAATATAGCAAGAAGATTAATTATTTCTTTTTAGAGATCAGAGTACATTTCTTGTAATCTATGCTTGATTATAAGAAATGTTCTCTTAGGATATTATAAGATATTATAAGAAATGTTCTCTTAGGATATTAAAATAATGTGTTTGAATAAACAGAAAATTTGTCAGTGCCTTAATTACTTGACAAATTAACAAAAAAAAATCTACAAAGAGATCAAAGAAAATAAGATTATATATGTCAGATATAAAATTCTGTACATAATAGATCAATAATACATGTTCTCAATTCCCAACCAAGTTTTGTTTATTGAAAGTAGAAGAATTGTTGTGGATGAGATAGAGGAGTAAGTGAGAATCTAAGGAAAACATCAGGTGCCTTTGATAAACATATTGATATCAGATATCGAAAAAATTGTCAAAATAGAAAAACAAGTAAAATAAAAATGGAACAGATGACACATTCACAGTTGCCTTTTTCTAGGTGAAGTTTTTCTTTCTTGATAAAGTGCTGACAAATGGAAAATCAAAATGCTTTGATGGCATATTTTTCTAATGAATGTCTTTGCTGAGAGTTTATATTGTGTATGTATGTGTGCACGCGAGAGAGAGCAAATAAGTGAGTCTATGTGAAGAGATATAAAAATGTTTATAAAATCCTCGCTCAATGAAAAACTTCAGACTTTTTATGATACTGTAATTATTTTGTAATGACAAGGTTAGATTTGGTTTTGGTTTTATTTCAATCTTTGTGGCTTACTTGATAATAAAGCTATCCTTATAGAAGAACAGTGATAATACTTAAACTATAGCTGGGTGGATAAGAGGATTCAATAGCTTTCCCAGGGGTATTAGTCTGAAAGTGAATGTAATAGTGTGACTGGAGAATAACTGAGTCAGGATAATGAGCAAATAAGAGGGAATAAAGAGATCTTACTCAAAATCCTTTGATCCATTCAAGAAGAATTATTTTTTTTATACATCTAGACTCTAAATTTACTTGGCACAATCCATGAAAAATACTATAAAGTTGTCAGACCAATTTACCAGGACATGAAAAAATAAAATAGAATAAATAAAATAGAATCGTTGAATAGATGGTGTTATCATCTTTTGATTAAAATAGGAATTATTTAAAAAACGATTTAGTTTAGACTATAAATGCCAAGCAATTGTGACTTTATATCATCCTCAAGTCAGATGAACAATATAGAATTTCCTGATTCTCTTGCCAACTATCTTGGTAGGTCTTCTAGACTCCATCTAGTGTCCACACAGCAGATTAATGAAATTCCTAGCTAGTCAGGTAACATCGACACATCCATGTGTAGAAGTCTATAAGAGAATGTCACTTATGAGTTTGTCCGTACTTCTCCAGCAAAGCCCATCATGTCTTATCTTACTTGGATCGTTTATGAAATGAGAGATAAGTGGCTATACAGCTACTGTTTTGTTGGATGTTGTTTCCAGGATTTTTTTTCAAAACAGCATGCAGTTAACATTAAGCTTTTTCTCCATTCATTTTGTTAGCATCCAGGGTGTGAATCCATACAGTAGTATTGATACAGTAACAGCTAGGTAGAAATCCCATTTTATTTTATCAGAGATAGATCAGATTTCTATATGATCAATAACCTGTCAATAGCAGTCCATGTCTTCAGTAGACATATGTTGACACCATTTTCAGTAGATGAAATATTACTGCTGATGTATGTGAACTAGTCTACTAACTTTAAAGGCTTACCACTTAAATTAGAGATGGCCTCTTGCTTAAAACACATGAACTATGTTTTATTTGGATTCACTTGAAGTACAATGCCTTTTGCTGCTTGCTTCAGACTATGCAGTAGGGATTCACCTTGAGCAGGTGTATTTGCAAGAAGTGTTAGATCATGTGGAGTCTGCATCTGTTCTAGCTTCTGTAAGATTATTTGCTTCTTGCTTTTTTATTATGAAACTATTTTCTTTTATTAGATCTATTAATGTTCAAAGTATGTAATCTAGGCAGATTATAAACATATATGGCACTAATGTATCTCTTTGCAAGACTCCAGTCATGATGCTGAAAAAGTCTGTATCACCACCAGTTGAGCGAATCATTGCTTTTGTGTTTTTGTACAGCATCATTATGATAGTAACTGTTTCTTTCCGGTGACCATATGCTTGTAGCATTTGCTCCGTCTCTCCTCTGTGTCTTGATTTCAGGTCAGATATGATTTATAGGCAAGGCATTATAAATCTTTGCAGCTTTAGTGGTAAGAGTTAAACCTCTGTAGTTCTTAGTAATTCTAGGGCCACCTTTCTTGGGAGGATGCAGCCTTAGTTTTGCTCTCAAGGTGCGTTTCTTTCTACTCGCTTCATTTACTGTTGACCATGTTGATTGTGATTGTTCATTTTCTACCAAATTTCTGATTTTATTGATTAAGCCTTGAATGTATTTAAGTTGTTCTTTTTTGGCATGTGTTAGTTCTTTCTGGGTTTTCTTCAGTTTCTGCACATTGACATTTGTTAGGTTTCTTTCATTAAGTAAGAAAAGTTTTTTTTTAGTCATTTTTCCTTAACTGCTACTAACTCCCATGGAACTCTACATTTAGCTTTTGGTTTGGTTAGTATGCATTTAGCTGCTGCTTCTATATGGGTGGTAATAAAGTTTTTATATGCATCATTTGGATTATGTCTTTCAGGTGTTTCCAGAGGAGTATTAAACTTGTTTCCTACTGTTACCATATATTGATTGCTTATACCATGATTTGTAAGTGAGGACCAGTCAAATGAAGCTTTAACTATTTGTTTCTTATTTCTGCATAAACTCGGGGAAAATATTTGCTGAGACAATTTTGTAATTAGAAGATACTCATTTAAAAAGTTCAAAGCACTATTAATCTACTTTTTTAGAATTATTTGTGTAGTTGTAGGTCCATAGCTTTCCCTCCCTTTTTGGGAATTTAGTTCTTAAGCATGCAAGACTGTTCTTGAGTGAAAAATCTGCTAAATATTCACCGTTTCTGTTTGGTGAGTTGTGTAAGTAGAATTTGTTATTTTCAGATGTGTCCATTTGAGAATTGATGTCTCCACCGATAATTGGAATATTGTGTTGGGTTTGCCATTAAATATAGCATACATCATTCTTGGTTGGATTCTCTCAATGCTATTTAGTGATTTTAAGGCACAAGAGCTGAGAACTTATTTCTACACCTATGGTTGCATTGACAATTTTTTCATGCAGATGCTGAGGCAAATATATATATATACCCCCCAAAAAACCATTTGAAACAAAATTCAATAATTTATACATATAACAGTTTAGAAAGAGAATACACTTTAAAAGTAGTCTTTACAGTCTTGGCATATGTTTCTGTATAGTGTTTAAACAATTGTTCATTCTTACAAATGACTAAGCTGTCCCTTAATCTTCATTTTCAATGAAAAGAAAATGTAAAAATTTTAATAGAAATCATCAGAAATTTATATTGAAATCATCTTAACCCATACAAGCTGATGATTTTCTTTTGTTCAATACCAGTCCAGAAATGCAAAATCCTAAAAAAAAATATTCATTAAAAATTTATTCAATTGAAATAGCAGTTAATTTGAAAAAGATAGGATTCTTAAAATTTAGGATTTTTTTAAAATCATGTTCCCACAAGAAGGAGAAAATAAGAAAAAGTCAATGTGAACTATTTAAATAATTCTATACCAACATTTAACCAGAGTTTTTAAAAGCAATGCACCATAGAAATCTATCTATCAATATATCACACCCATTTATAAGTGTTCAACTCCAACTTCATGTATGAAGTTTTGAATCTGAATAGTTTTAATTTTAATTCAATTTTAAAGAAATAATATTTGTTTTAGTGTGACACATTCACATGAAAAGACAAAGTTAAATACAATAGCTTTCATTTATAAAATTCTTTACATGTAATAACCTAAGCCTCAAAATATAATCCAGGTTAAAACAGAAGTTCAAACCTTACTCACACTGACATGAATTGAAAAGGCACTTTAGTCATAAATTATAAAACAGTTAGATTAGAAGATGACTGTTTTTGTAATTGCTGATAAATAAAATTGTAGGAAAAAATCAATTTAGTAAACAGTCAATTAATACAAGTACATGCTGATGTAAATACAAACAATCTAGCAATTGGTTCAATTAAATATTAATAACATGAAAAAATTATTTCTTAAAAAAATTTTTTTAAGAGAAGTTTTTGCAAACTGAACTTTTAATGACAAACATTTAGAATTAACTACTCATAATAAATTAGTCATTTATACAAGTGGTGTGTGTAGTAGACATGTGCAAAAATTCCCAGTGCCCTATTTTGATTACTAGAAACAGCATACAACTGAGAAAATAATTTTCATTTTAACTTTTACAAAAAAAAATGCTGGAAAGTTTTGCACACCTTACAGAATGATGCAGAACTCGAAGTATATGCAAACACACACGTGTGTGTGCCCCCCCTCTCTCTCATATATATATATATATATATATATATATATATATATATATATATATATATATGAGAGAGAGAGAGAGGCGCACGCGCACACACACGTGTGTGTGTATGTGTTTCTGATAATAGCCACATTTTCTTTGTTTTAAAACCAGTTCTAAACAAATCCATACAAATGTAATGAAGAGACATGATGTATCCTTATGGGAAAGGACAAATCATATGTGCAATTCAATAAAACAACAAAAGAAAAGAACCCTAAGATGTTTATTTTTGGTACAAAACACACACACAACTAGAAGTTATACATGTGCACAATTGAATCTAATTCGTTTGTGTGAAACTGAAACAACTGGGACAATTACACATGATAGAAATTTTTAAAAGTTACACATAAAAGGGATTGAAATTCAACTACACCTACAATTAAGAGACACACACAAGTAGGAGCGAAATAATTAAGGAGAGAGAGAGAGAGAGAGAGAGAGAGAGAGAGAGAGAGAGAGAGAGAGAGAGAGAGAGAGAGAGAGAGAGATGAAAAATAAATAAATTGTGGTTATCTTATTCATTTCATTAAGCAAAGAAACTGCAAAACAAGATTTTAAAATTTTTTACAAATTACCAATTGGTTAAAAAAGGGAAAAATTTGAGCATACTTTATTGTTTAAGTTTTAAAATATAATTGGATAAAAGATAATGGGAAAATCCTTTATAAATATTGGTATCATGAAAATTAAAAATTTTCTTGAAGTCAGAGTATAAATAGATTTTGACTGTAGAAGACAAAGAAAACTACTGTATAAAGTACAAAAAAAAAAAAAAAAGTCGGATCATCAGAATCGTCATCTGTAAAAAGCAGCAGGATGAGTTGATGAGTAAAAATATAACAAATATTGTTTACAAATAAATGAACATGTTTAAATACTGATAACAATAAATTAGTAAGATACACCGAAAAACTGAATATAGGAAATTAAAACTAAATAAAAATGGACAGTGATTATATATATATATATATATATATATATATATATATATATATATATAGAGAGAGAGAGAGAGAGAGAGAGAGAGATTGAATTATAATGAAAAATAAAAGAAAGATTAGATCATCAAAAAGGGGAATAAAAATCCATTTCTGGCCAATGATGATGTAAACTTAGATAAGTTATAGAATTTGAGTAGTTCCTTCCAAAATCGACAACTAGTTAGGTGGGTATCATTTGAAAAGTCAACTGGTGGAGATTTACAGATTTTTAAGGGTAATCCCATCCCCCAAAGAAAACAGAGAAAAATTAACTTTAAAAAAAGAAAAAAAAAAAAAAAAAAAAAAAAAGATATTTCACACCAGATTCACTCACCTGAAATACAGTGGACAACGTAATGTCACCAGACGACGACCCCATAAGGACAACATTACTTGCAGTTAAAGGGACAGTTTTTTCCATGCCTCGGAAGCCTTTTTCTTTTTTTTTTTTAAGTTTATTCTAAGATTTTAGATTTAAAAATTTCATAAAAATAAATTTATCCAAACACATGTTTTGAAATAATCCAACATTATTAGAGCATGATTTTGTATATAGAACAATGAACAGGTTGTTTTAGTGCGGACTTAGGTAAACTGATGATGAGGAAGAAGAAAAAAGCATCTTCCTTCCCCATCGTGTTTCATCCAGGTAAAAAACAAAAACAAACAAAACGGCGGTAGAAGCACCGTCACTGCTGCTACTACGGTTTACGGATTTTGCTATTGAAGACACACACACATGGACTGTCATCTCAACTCTTAAAAGTTGACATTATCTTTCTTTTTTCTTTCTTTCTTTTTTTAATTAGTTTTCATGTACAGGAAAAGACAGAAAAAATATATAAATCACTTTTTTTTTACAGGACCAATAAACAACAGGTTTCTATAGAAGCACATCAGCAGCAGTAGTAGTAATAGCCATGATGACAGGGTTGGGACTGAAAGAGAGAAGGACAGGACACACATACACACACATGTACACTAGGAGGAAGGAAACACCCAGGTGAAAAATAATCAACCTGGTGCATCAGTACCAGACATTTAAGTTTTGTTTTTCTGGACTGAGAAGTTATCGATTCCTTTCGCTTTCCCCCGTCGAACAGTTGGCGACAGTTTGTGACCATGGGTAGTCAACTAGTCAGAGTGCCGGATTAACGCATCAAGGTCCGATATAGCCATGTGTCTCAATGGTTTTTAGTTGCTACCCTCAACTTCAACTTGTTAGGGTAATGTTAATGGCTCAGCTGGTAGGCTACCAAGCCTTTTAATTTTAAGGTTTAAACTTATATGGAGAAAGAAAGGTGTTAATTTTTTGAAATCTACATTGCTGTGTATTTGTATGTGTTATTTGTAAAAGTTTGATTCAAAGTACAAGGCAGCATATATATAACATCTATAAAAAAAAAAAAAAATCTATCTCTTCCAAGAATGAATTTAGATCATCGGGGAAAATTACTTACCGTATAAGATAATCACTGATTTAAGGCCCCGAAATATATAACCACCAGCAATTCATTTTTGAAGCGAAGAGATAATCCCAGTCTATTCCAGAATGTTTGAATTTTACCCTTACAGAATAAGTATTCATTGTTTATCAGGTTGTAGTCAATATTTTGACTAATAATGTGATCTTTAACATTCAAATTTACAACGACTAGATTTCAGCCTAGATAGTGATAAATTAATTTTTTGTATTTGGCTTGGTAGATTAGTTGCGTGCTTCCTATACCGACACCTCTTGTATGTTCGTGCCCAGGTAAAAGTCAAGATTTCGAATGTTAATTTTAAAGACACTACAGGTAAACACCCTTCTCACGAAAATTTGGCGCCCGCGCGCACACACACAAAATTTAAACATTTTTTTTGTAAAAAGTTAATTATTCAATTATAAGAGAGAAGGGATAATTTAAAACTTAGCAATGTTAAAGGCAGGGGAAAATGAGGACATTTCCTTCGATAGTGTTTCTGTTTGTTTTTACGATGACACCATAACCAAACTTACAGCAAAACAAATTGGAGAGATAAAAAATGTTTTAAAAAATAGCATGAAAAAAACAAAAACAAAAAAAAAAACGTTGAATTACTTCTTCGTTTATAATTTACCTAGTTCTGAGCATATATTTTGATGATCTTGCTTCCGGTGTTGTATGACAAGTGATCATAAAAACATTTAAAGATCCAAGTGTCATGCTACAACACACCCTTTCTTCTAGAAAAGGGAACTTCTTACTACAAAGAAAACAAGAAATACTGGTTGTCGGAAGTGTGCACTTACTAAGTTCAACAAACTAATTTCTTTTCTTGGTTATGTAACTTAATCAAAAAAATGTTTAAGTTTTTTTTTCTTTTTAAAGAAAAAGACGGGAGAAGAACAAAATTTTTCATTTATTTTCTGTTCGCATGGAACTTTCATAAAATTACAAGCAAGAAAACTGCACGAACAAATTTAACATTTTAAGATATATAGCTGTAGAATTGAAATTAGAATATTGAATTAATAATAAATACCTAACATCTTAAAAAATGAATGGGAAAACTGAACAGTTTCTTGAATTAAGTAGCCCTATTTTGTATGTAAATATATTTATTTTTGAGGAAAATTTAGGAGAGTGGTTCGATTTACAATTAGGGCAACGTAGCTAGTTTACAAAATGTCAAGTTTTATAACACTGAGTTTTGAATAATTAACATTATAAACAAAATCACATAATTTGAAAGGACAAAATATATGTACATTCATATTTACATTTTTTGAGTAATTGTTTCTCAAGAGGTTTTTTTTGTTTTTTTTTGCACACGGTTTTATCGAATGCAACTAATTTTTAAACAGATCGATTTGACCAATAGAACCCAAACAGATATTGCTTCTCCAAATCAAAATGAATCTGAGAGGAATGACAATGAAGAAATACTACACAACCCCCAGATCTCGAAAAACTGGATCCTCTCCATCTGATACAGTTTAGTGTCATACCCAGGACACCCCTTTTTGGAAGTGTCTTACCTTTCTGTAGGAGGATACAATCAGTGTATTCTAAGTCTCACTGACAGGGTAATGAAAATATTACAATTTATGTGTCCCTTTGTTATGGGTAAAGAACAAATACTATTATTAATGATATTTTTAATGTTATATAACAATGTTAAATGTGCAAGTTTATCAAACAAATATTGAAGAGAATAAATCTCACACAAAAAAATCCTGTTTAGGTGATTATTCATATCAAATGAACAAAAAGCATTAAATTATGTAGCTTTTCTAACATGTCAGAAAGGCACTTATAGTGAAGGTTAAAAGTTTGCTAAGGGTAACCCAGAACCAAACTTTTTTAGACCTTATTTTTCCAATGCAGGCATCATTTGGGAACAAGAAAAGTTTTGGTTAACAGGCCACACTTTGCCTCAATTATCAAAACTCTTCTCATTTCCTAATAAAACCTGTAACAAAAAAATAAGGTTTAAAAAAGTTTGGCTTTGTGTTAACCTTACTGCACTTTTAACCTGGACTAATCATCTTGTCAAAATAGCTCTAACTTTTAAGCACTGATATACTAAAATAATTCTATTATTTACATGAAACTTAACAGTAATAAAATAGAACTAAGTGTATATTCTGTAAACAGAAATAAAAGTTAAATGAGGAAATTTGGGTTATAAATTTTGTATGCCAAGTCAGTGTTTACCAAAAGTAGATTATATATGTTAACTAGCCTTTTATTAAAAAGAAAAAAAAAAGATAGATATAATGATGTATAACAGTCAAGAGAAATTTTGAAAAGATGCAATTTCCAAACTGTTACTTCATTTAACAAAATTTCAAAAAGTTAAAACTCGAATATTCTCTTGAGTACCAAATGTGTTCCTGATAGAATTCCAGCCAAGAAAGATGGTACTGTCCTCTCTAAAATTGTCACCATATAATTCTCTCTCTCACTATATATATATATATATATATATATATATATATATATATATATATATATATATACACACACACACATACACACACACTTTGTTATGAATTCTTATGATAAAAGCCCAGCTAAAAGATAAGTAATTCTGTATTGATAAAACTGATTTTGTGTTAAAAATTATATATATATATATATATATATATATATATATATATATTACTCCCATCTTTTATATTTAACCAGGATTCTTTTGTCATTTCACACATCTAAACAGTTTGGGTTTTATGGCATAAAAGTCCTTGTGGATCATTTAATGCCAAATCCTGTTTATACATAAACATACATTATATATGATTTCTAAGTGAATAGTTTGTAGGTGACATTTATAAACAAGCCAGACCTCATTTGTTTGCACACAGATGGTTTCAAGTATCGCTTTTTAACACTAATAATTCTATTTAATAATAATCTCAAGTAAAAAGATTGAACCATTCTATTTGACCCATTGATAGGGTCCTAACAGATACTACTACTTCAGGTCAGAGTGGACCTGAAAGTAATTGTGATGAAGGGGTACTCCACATTCTTCAAAACTCACCATCAGATGGTTTAGTGTCATATCAAAGACACTTGTTGGGGAGGGGTCTTAGTCTTTTGTTGAGATGCAATCAACATTCTACAGCCCTAGACAATAGAGCAAAAACCTAACAGGAACAGTTATAAATCATGAATTAAAAGCTTTTGAGCTTGGTTCTTAAAGATTACAAACTGTCATAGCATTTGACAATGTCACTTATTTTGTCATAGTGTTAAAGACAATTTAGGCATTAAATAATTTTTGTGAATGATGAATTTCTAATATATGCTTTTTCTTTTTTTTAGAGTGGTGAAAATAGCTTTATGTTTGACAAAATATTATCAAAGAAAATATTTTATTCTTCCTCTATATTTAATTCTTCATTCTGATGACTTAAAACTTGTCTATCAAGATGCTCCTTGTTTTACGATTGTCCAACTCAATCTTTCAACTTCACAATGCTATGATAGTGATAAGCACTCAGTAGTTTTCAAGCTTTTCAATTTTTATTTTTTCGTGGGTGAGTGATGTATTGTATGGCTCATGATGCAGTGATAAGGTTAGCAACATCCACCCACACTGGGGATGGTTAACATCTCCCAGGATTTAATTTTGTGTCAGTGTTTATCATCATAAAAAAAAGAAAAAGAAATTACAATGTTTTCTAGATACCCAATTGGATGTCTTGCTTATGGTAAAATGAAGTAGAGCTATTACCTGGTAGGATAAACTCAAAATAATGGCATAGCAAAGGTCATTTTTGATTTACCCATCAGGACATAAACCCCATCTTTAATCTGTTCAGTCTTACTTAAGCATCCATCAATGAAAATAAAGATTTACATCTCTTAGCAATTTATTAAAGGCAGGTTAGGAAAAGTCCTTCAGGAAGTAGGAAAATATAGCTTTGCTGGCACAGAAACAAGAATAGTTGGGGTCAGTCGATTCATTCATTGTCTATAAGATATAAAAAGGAAATGAGAAAGCTTTGTAACCTGTTAGGATTTAACTGACCAGCTGTTGTCCTATCATTATTGTTATGGCTACCAATGGGGCTCAACTAGTAAATTCGCTGGGATTTATACTATGTGAGCAAACAACTACATCAAGTCATTCATATTTATAATCAATCATAAGATTCCCTTCTTTTGTTTTATATGAAGTTAACCCAATATTCACAAGTAATATTGTGAGGAAACTGATTATTGTGCAAACAAGTTATGTAACATAAGCACAAACAATGAATTAACATTTATCTATGAGAACAAATGTGGAGAAGAATTTTTCAAAAACAATGTATTTGCTACATTTTGTATTCTGTTGAAAACCCACCATATTGGTGGGATTTTAAACTAGTATATTTTTGAGGACTTATAAGGTTATGATTATCATCAAGAGATTAATGTTTATGGTCCCATGATGGGTATTAAACACTTTTTTTAAAGTTTTAATTTTCTGGTGACAAGCAAAAAAGTTTACAGCTTTGGTTTTTGGCTTGGATATTTTCAACTAGTTATACTATTATATTATACATTGTACTATTGAATAAAAAAAAACAACAATATTATATGTTATACTATTGAATAAAGAGATAAAGATTTGATTTAGCTAACCTGACAGACACAAAGTAAGGGCCCAGTTTAGCATTATACTTACATAAAAGTTAAATTTTTGAAATGTACACACACACACACATTATATATATTATATAAAATAGTTTGAGAAAAGCAGTAATAGTCCTTAAGTAGTGATAAACGAAAAGGCATTTAGTGAACTCTAGGATTTTAATATCAATTTCATAAGAAAAATTGTTTGAATTTAATGCAGGAAAACTAAGAGAACACACACACATATGAAAGAGAAAAAAAAAAAAAAAAAAAGACCAATTTCCAAAAGGAACTGAACAGCAAATATTTGACATTAGAAAGTTCTACAAAATGAATTAAAATTTGACTTTGAAAGAGAAAAAAAAAAATTAATCTAATAAACCAGCAATCCAGCTCTTTTATAGCCGGAAACTGATATCCAATCTTTGGTAATCCACTTTAAGAGGCATAAAGAGCTTTATCAATTACTCACCATAGGATGGGACTATGTCATATGGTCTAATCTACATAAAAAGTGACCATTTTGCCAGTGGAGAATAAATCTCAACAAAGACAACATTTCTAACCCATAAAATTCAAGTTGATTAGATTATTCCACAATTGATAAGGGATTGGCTTTAATTTGTGCTAAGAAAAAAAAAAAAAAAAATTGTTTTTTTTTTTTAGAAGTTGTCAAAAAAGACAGTTGTATCTGGTTTGAAACATGTAGCAGAAAGAAACTTGAATTTTTTTTTGCCGCATAATTTAATTTGACCGTTAGATTCGCTGAACATTTTCACCCAATCAGCATGACCTGTCCTATTCAGGCCAAACCATATTTCCAAGCAGCACCAAAAATTGAAAAAAGCCCGTGAGGCTCTCTTGCTCAGAAATCCTCAAAGGGAACGGACGTCTATTCATCTGTTCCTGAATAGCAGTAGAGCACCAACCATTATGAGGAGAGCCATCTAGTTTATGGATCCCTTGGGTCTATTCTTCTAGACCAAGGGATTCTAGTTAAAAGCAAATTAGATGATACACTCTAACAACTTCCTACCTTCTTTCCTTACTACGAGACCTTATAGCATACCAGCATAAACCCCTTTACTTCATGCTGCTATTAAAACCTTCATTTAAAACCTAACGACGTCTTCGTTCTTCTCCACCACCTTTATTTTCCATCAACATTTAGCGAGGGGATAACAACCAATGAAATACCAATGCTACCAACGAAATACCAATGCAACCAACGTAAAAACCAACCTTAAACCAAAAAATCCAACAATAATAATAATAATAATATCCCCATAGCTATAAATGGCGACCTTCCGACTTGTGAGAACACGTAACCACATATAAAAACAAATTAAATATACCACTACAAAATGGAAATTAAATATCAAAATACAATATCTCTTCCCACAAACACCCCATATTTTCTAGAAGGCAACATATTTTAATATTACTTTTAAGTGTAAATAAAGAGTAAACTATTCTTATTCTAGCAAATAAAAAAAAATCTTACCAAGAATACCTCACATGGTAACAGCCAGCTAAATTAGCATTTCATCATTTATAAAATTTGGTTCTGATTGGGTGACTGTTGTAGAGTAGAGCAGTGCTGATCTGCTCTTACCTACATTAACTTTTATTCTGAACTCATCATATAAGAATAGCTTATGCATTGGGCCTCATTCTTTATTTCTACCTCCTCTTAGATATGTGAGTGTATATTCAGTAAATAAATATTTCTTTAAATGGCACCTCATGTTTACTTCTTGACGATATGAAGTGAATTACACCTTTACGAAAGTGCACCGTACTTCTGGCTTTGTGTCATAACTTAGCTAAGGTTAGTAAATAACTATAAAGAAGTTTGATTATTCAGCATCTACCAACAAATATACTATGCCCAAAACCAAAATGCGATAAGAATTGAGTACAATTACCATATCTAAAACTGGAGTCACAAGCAATATTTTAACTTTCAAGGTTAAGAATTGACACATACATTTCTCCAGTATTCTTGTTTGACAAGAAAACCAAACTAGTCTATACTTACAACTGACCTAATAAGACTTTAAAGTCACATAGGAAATAAACAGACTTTTTTTCAGATGAGTAGAATAGGGGGGGGGAGAATATGTTAGTAGGTGACTGGCAGCAGTTGTAACATTGTTTTTTTTTTTAATCACTTCCTGATCTCCTTAACCAAAACAAAAAAAAAAAAGATACCACTTGAAATAAGCTGTAAATGAAGATTATGACAGCTTAACAATTTAAAAACAATTATCAAAAGGGGAGTTAACTCTTCCTTCTCCTCAGACCATTTGCAGTCATTCGGGTACAAAGAGTAATTAACAATGAGAATAAAACTACAAAAAGAAAACAGAAATGCTGATTTTGTGTCACGGGTGTATCTGGAATCCTATCAAAAAATTAACCAGTGGAACACGATTGTTCCAATAAGTTTAGTAACATTTGAGACACACAGGAAATGGATAATCCAGTAAAAAGTTTTCCTATTCTATACAGTCTTCAACGTCATAAAAGTAAAAGAGCTAATTCCAAAGAAGTCTTCATTAAATTAAAGATTGACTTGATCTGAATATGACTCAGATCAGTCAGGGTATTTTTTGTTTTTTCCCTTCTTTTAACTTACAAACAGAAATAGCCTTCTACTTTGAATTATTCCTATGAAATAGCACTAAACAGATTTAAGACTCAATAGTGTTATCATTTTATTATGTCAAAGTAGATAACGCCAAGTTCATTCAGCATAGGAAAAATACTGAATTTGATTTTTACAAATATATACTAAATATAGTCATCCTTTTGAATCTGAAGAGGTGCATTTTCATTGGCATTCCTCTATTAAATGAAGAATTTTATACTGCAAGCTGTCTGCTGCATTATGATGTTTTTTTTTCTTTTCTTTTTTTCATCATTGCAGAAAAAAGAAAAAAAAGTCGAAAGAATTGTTAACAGTATGATTTGTTTTCGCTCCTTACTTTCTAGTACATTTCTTTATTGCTGTAACATTTTTAATTTCATATAATTGTTCCATCAAAGAATGCACTCATGGTTAATATCTTAAGCACTTTCTATGATAATACAATTTAAGAAATTCAATAAAGTTTTATAACAGATTTCTTAAAGATATTTTAAAAGGATCTATAGAATTCTAAATTACTAATCAAGAAAACTGTGTACTACATTATTATAAATAAAAAAAAAAAAAAAAAAAAAAAAAAAAATCAAGATAAGCCCTTTTCTCAGTCCATTACAATAGGCTGGCTTTCCTCTAGTCCTCTAACACTTAGGGAGTAATAAGCCTTAATTTTTTATGCTGATCATTCGTTGGTAGAGAATTTGAATCCAAAGTTTTCCTTTTCCTAGAGTGGTTCTCCAATCAAGGTTAGAGAATAGAAGTTTTCCTACTATTCACTTATAACTTAGTGTATCTGTAACAATAACTTAGTATGACTTATTGGCATAGGAAACAGAATTGGTAATCCAAGTTGAAATCCTGGATAAACCTGTTAATGTTTCACTTTGGACTAATGCCCTTTAGGAAGACATGAATCCATCTGTTCTATGGGTAACTAGTAGAGTAGATTAGGTTCTCTAGCTTTGGTAAGGTAACCAGTTTAGGAGAAAGAAAACTGAGCTCAAACCCCGTGGGAATGATTGAAAGAACTGTAATTCCAAATCCACCTGTCAGGGTTTGTTGGTTGCTACAAATTCAATAAAGAAATCAGAGTTTAAGACAAAGGAAGACATCCTCCCAGATGGATTTTCTCTATGACTAAAAGATTTAAGCAGTTCAAATATCAAGACATAATTTACATTAAGAGAAAAAAAAAAGAAGGAAAATTAAGACTTCTTTTTTTATCTACCTCCTACATTGTAAAATATTACTGAACATTTAAACATTGTCAATAAAATGACTAAAAGTGATATGTAAAGTTAAGGTAAATGATATGAAGTGAGCAACAGGGAATCTCATGAAAATTGACTGTTATGTTACCCCCACAGTATTCACGAGCCCATTGCTGACCATCAGCGTCCTGGAGACATTTTTTGCAAGCCAAGAATTTAGTGGCCCAAGGGTAATCAGATAGCTACCTGGACAAACTTAGACCAGGAGCTTTCTTTTTACTCAACACTCATCTTGAGGGCCCATTGATCAACAAATGAAATCTTTTAGCGGAATTATATATGACGTTTGTCTCAAGTGCTTTTGGGCAGTAACGCATAAATGAAAGAAAACGAACCGAATAGATAACGGATATAGAAAGGATTTCAACACGAATGTTATACACATGGAACCACCTTTCTTACGTAATCACGCAAAATCAAGAAACGGTTGCTATGACATCTAACGGCCGTAAGTAAACGCATTTTTAAATGACAAAATCCACCAAAATGAAGATGAACGAATGTCCAATGTAATGTCCGCTTTTAGTTGATCTTGTGTATACATAGATATATATTTCTTTTAAATACCCTATCCGGTGGCAAAAGCTGCTTGGTAGCGCCAGGAGTGGCAGTACCGCCTTGAGCTACCGAAACTGTGTTATCACCCTGGTTGGCGGCTGATGAGGCTAGGGTATCGCACGTGCTTTCACACGTTGTATGATGGAAAAAAAAAAAAAAAAAAAAAAAAAAAGTGCTTGATTTAATTGTTAATTCATACAGGCTCAGCAGCAATATCATCAACTGAAAGTGGTGTCAACATACACATAGCAAAGGTGTGGATTGCTATTGACAGGCTATTGATCACATGAAATCTGATCTCTCAAAAAAATTATATTGGATTTCTTCCAAGCTAAAGCTGTATCAGAACTACTGATTAGATGCACCACCTGGATGCGAATGAAATGCAGGGAGAAAAAGCTTGATGGAAACTACGCAAGAATATTACATGCTGTTTTGAACAAATCCTGGAAGTAGCACCCTAGAAGACAGCAGCTGTAACCTCCCATCTCAAACTATCCAAGTAAGATGAACAAAATGTGATGGGGCACTGCTGGAGAAGTAAAGAAACTCGTAAGCAATGTTCTCTTATGAACTCCTACACATGGATGTGCTAGTGTTGCCAGACCTGCAGGAACTAACTTACATTAGTTCCATGCAGACACTGGATACAGTCAAGTAGACCTGCCAGGAATGATAAACAATAGGGAGGGATGGCAAGAGAAAGGTAACTCAGTGCTACCAGCACGACTAGATGACGATAGTGTATGAACTAGTGATAAAAAGACTTTAATCAAAATATTTATAATCATGAATGTAAAAGGAAAGTTATATGGTGATTTTTAAAAAGAAAAGTTAAAGTTACAGGATTCAAAAGATCAAGATCATTAACAGCCACCACCATCACTACATGTAATAAAGGGATATTTTTTACCAGTTACTTTATGTATCTTTTTTTTTTTTTTTCAAAAGATGTGAAGTCAAAATATCTCCCCTTTTACTAAAGATATTATTTTATAAAGATTGTCTTAACCCTTACAACAAAAACTGACTTGGTCTTTTAAGTAACTTATTCAAAAACATCTATCCTCCTATCCATGTAAATGAAAATCTTTACTAATATCTTATTTCAAAATATTGTAGATTTCTTTAATGGTAACATTAGGAAATGATAGAAACATACAACTTTTAATTTATATATATATATATATATAGAACTTAAAAAATAGCAGTAGAGTCACCAACAAAATCTTCATCAGATAATGAAGACCCTGGGATCAGGCATGGTTTCAGGGTTGAAATAACATACTATGAATCCAGGGTGCCCTAGCAGAATCTCACAATACTACCAAGCTTTGTTGTGTTTACATCATTGTGCAAATGTCAGATCCATATAGATGTAACTTCTGTCTGATCTTGGAGTCTCTTAAGGTCATACAATAAAAAAAGATAAATTTGGACTAAGGAGTTGACAACAGAAAGCACTGCTTACAGTTTCACCCATCTTCAAAGAAATCAATAATGATGAATCCCTTCATGTCCCAAAAGACATCACCTTTTTTTACTGACTGCTGAGCCTGCAATTTTTTTTTTTTTAACCAGAGAGTCAGTGTGTTTCCACTCCATAGAATGTCTTTTATACTCAGGCTTGTAGTGGCAAACAAAAGTTTAGCCCATTTGGAAAGATTTTTTCTACTAAAACATACTTCTCTTTATACATTAGACATTCTTTAAATTTCACATGTCTCACCCACCAAAACTTTGGTGCCAGACCTCTGTTCAAGCCTGGAACAATGTTTAATTTGCTATCATTTTGAATAGTCTCAAAACAAATATTTTGCAAGATTAAAATAATTTTTGCTATGAGCTAATCCTAAACAATGCCAAGTTTACATTTATGGAAAAAAATTAAAAAAAACAAAACATCCCCTTATTTATTAAATGACCTTCATATATCCTTTTCCTGCAATAACAAGAATAGGTCAAATTGGCAATAAAACCTCAATACTCAACTTCAAATAGCCACCATTTTTTCTCCTCAAACACTACTCTTTTCCAGCTTAAGTTGATATGCCCAGTCAATATTTTCTGCAAAAGAACTTAATTCAATGATGTAAACTCTTTTTTAATTGATCAAATTACAAAATATAGATGCTGAGCAGTTAACATTATCTCAACTAGAAAAATGAGATGATATTCTAAATCTATAACAATACTCATTTTGTGCAGCCATCAAACAAGTGAGGAATTGCACTTGTTTTTAATGTGTTCATATATGAAATTTATTTATTGCATTATATGCAAAACTTTATTAGCAGCATCACAATATCTTTTTGTAGCTTTGGAAATTATCTGCAACACCTAGTTATGTCTCCATGTGTAGCTTTTCAGCAAACACTCAGAACCAGTGAAGATATGTTTACGCTAGCAATTTTCCTATATGCACTGAATCAGTCAGATTTTTAGACTTTCTCAGTTTGTGATTAGCATTGGTAAAATGTTGTGTATTACCTTTATAAGGAAACTTATTTGGGTCTATCTGATTTTAGACCAAGTAATATATCTTTGATATTTTCTCAGTTTCTTGTTTGTACATGTAATTTTTTTCTCATGATCTTTGCAAAATCTAATTTAAAAATCATAACATTTTTAAATAGAAACATTGAGACGAAATGTCAATGAAAAATACCTCATGCCTCATTTTCTTTATAATAATCAGAGAATGGTTGTAAATTATTGCATAGAGAAGAGGAGAGATTATTTTTACACTCTTTAATCATTTATCCATCTTAAGAACAAATTTAAATAAGAGATTAATAAGGCCCTTTTTTTTTTTGCTGTATTCAATATTACTCGTATAAAAGAAAAATTACTATCCAAATACATGCATGCACATACATGTGGGATGTTCCAGAAAAATAGATATTATTTCGTAATTGAAACCTTTTAACTGCTTCCTACCGATCCTGTCTCTCTTTCTCTTACTTGCCGTGTCAATACACTCGTTCGCTCAGTCCTACTGTGAAGCAACAAATGCAACATCAACAATACTGAGATTACTCCTTTTATACCAGTTCTGGCAGGTCAAAATTTGCATATTTCACAAACTCCGTCCCACCAGAGATGAGATGCATGACCTACAAATTGCCCTCCTAAGAAGTGTTTCCATTTTTTTCTATACTTCCAGTACTCTACACACAAGACATTCGCACTTGTTTTGAACTTTTAGGTAGGTCATTTCATTCGTCACTTAATTCTTCCTTCCTTCCTTCCTTTTGGTGTTGCTATGAAAGGAATTCAATCCACATAGCTTCATTGTCACATTTCATTTCTCTCATTCATTCAGCTCACCAACTGTTTTTTTTATCCAGCCGGGGATGGTTGCTAAATTCATGTAAATGTTGGCTGTTCCACCTGCATATACAGCATGCCACTCATTGTCTCTTTGAACGACGAACCCCGGTTGGCTCATCGGAGGCAGCAGTCTGTGGGTTCAGCTTTTCAATTTCACAACAGTAATCTCAAAACTTGAGCAATTTTCACTCAAATGGTACAAATTTTAACAGCACATGAAGAAACAACTCAAAATTCCATGCTTATTTTTTTTACAGGTTTAGATATATCATTCAAATGGTATAAAAGGCATTTAAACATTAAACAGAATTTTGAGTTGTTTCTTCAAATTATGTTAAAATTTGAGATTATTTGAAGGAGAAGTTAAATTATGAAAAAGATCAATTTTTCTGAAATAGTCTGTACATCTCAAATGATATAAAACTTTTTGAAAACACTATATATATATATATATATATATATATATATATATATATATATGGAGAGAATTGGAAATAAATCTGACAGTTTGAAAATGTATAGAGATGAAAAAACAAACAAATCACCAGGTCCTCTGAGGATGATTTTATTTGTAGTAATATTTGCTTATGTTAAACATTTTGATTCTTGTCTCTTCATTAGGATGTGTAAGTCATGAAATGAAAAAGACAAAGTTTTAAAACATTCTATTTCTGTTGGTAGCATTCCGTTGCAAATTTGTGTGATGTAATTAGTATTCCAAAATTTATTTATTAAAAAGAAAAAAAAATCTATATCACAGTTTATCTAGCTATATATGTTAATATTTATATTATTCATTTCATATTTACCTCTTATAAACCTATGATATATCTGTCTTTATCAGTGTTAACCTTCTTTCTGTTTAATTTGACTATTTGTTTATCTATTTATCTTTCTAAATATATATAAATGATGAGGCTGAATTATTTTAAATAAGGGATTTTCAACTTTTCAGCACCCCTTTGACTAAATAAGAGGACAAATTCAAAAGAATCCAGTCTGTTTGATAGTTTTTGTTGTTTCTAGATTCAACAATTTTCCAGCATTTTTCATTATATATGTAAACTAACATTTTGGAATCTTTAAAATTAAAGTTGTGATTAGTTTCTAAGTTATGTTTGACCAAACAATTATTTATATCAGCTCTTTTTTAATCTCTTCTGTGAATTTGTTTATAAATACAATGGGAAGTTTCACCTCTTTTTTATTACATCTAGACTTGGAATTTCATAAATGCCTGCTCTGGATTTGATGTGGATATTATTATTTTCATTATCATTATCCTAATTGTCTTTGAAGAGTTACTCACCGTTTTAATGCAAGGTGGTTTAGTTTTTTTTTTATGATATCTGTGGTTGAATTGTTGGGTAAAATGATATGTATGTAATGTATCATCATTTGAAAAATTATTGTTTTGAATATTTGGAGAACATTTACAATTGTGAAATTTGAAAGCTTTTATTATGGCATGCAGTATAAGAGATTTAGGATATTGAAGTTACATAAAATAATTTTCTGTATAGTCAAATTCATCATTTAAAAATTGGGATGGGGGCACAAATCCAAAGAGCTCTTAAGTAAAAACCTATGATTATTTCCCTCTTTATTCTGGTGTTATGCAAGTAAAAATGTATATGATGAATTTTTATTAGTGGAGTTGTGATGAACTTTAAATTCTAATTCATTGTAATTATTTATTAGTAAAATGTCCAAAAAAGGTAAAGTATTGTTATTTTTTAATTTATAAGTAAAATCAATGGTAAGTTCAATATTGTTTAATCTATCCATAATTTTTTTTAAAGTCATTATTTCATGGATATATGAGTAATATATCATCTAGTTAAAAGAAATATAATTGTTGGATTTTATGAATTTAAAGGGACCAAAATCTAGAAATTCAAAGAAAAGGCATGCAAGGACCCAACTAAGAGGCAAAACCCATGAGTAAACTAGATTTTTGTTTATAAAAATACTGTTATATCAAGAAAAGCAATGCTTCCTGTATAATGTGCAAATTTTGATTATTTTGTGAATAGGAAAAGTAATGTAATATTTGTTTTCTTGAGAATTTCTGAAAGTTTGATACATTTTTTATAGGAATATTGATGTAAAATTATTTCATGTCAAGATTGGCTAGAGATTAGTTTTATATATAGATGGATGGACACACATTGTGTTTTAAGTGTCTCTTTAGAAGTGTTCTAGTAACTTCTGTAATAGAAATCCTTTCTTATTCCCAAAGAGTCTTATTCCCAGCAGAGAAAAGCAAAATACAGAGAAATCAGAAAAAAGGGGTGACTAACTTTACTTGTGTAAGATACAATAATTGCATAAATGGGTGGTTTGACCAGGAAGTTTGAGATAATTACTATGCACCTTTGTGTAATTAATAATATAAAGAATAAGTTTTTTTCTTCTTTTAATCCCCTCCCACATGTCATGCAGCTTGATTCTATTCAGGTCAATGTTTAGGGTAGAAAAGTGAGAGAAACTTACAGCCATCATTTTCTAATGCCATATACACTTGGGACTTAACAAATGAAACTATTGTTAATAGCTAAAACAATATTTATTTGATCAGCAGTGATTCAACGACCTCAACAGCACACTCAACCATTTTGTTAGAAACCAAAAGATCAAGATATTACAAAAAAGATTTTTAAAGCTACAGAATTGTATTGGATAATTTTAAAAATTTGGGAGTTTTTTTTGTTTTTTTTAAATGGTGAACAAAAAGATATCTTTAAAAAGTCAGAAATTTTGTTTGGTTTGCTTTCTTTGTTTAATGGTATATTAACCTTTGTGGATTATTTAATGACAAGCCCATCCTTCTAGAATAACAGCAGAAGTACTATTTAACTCATAGCTGAGGTGGGGGGAGTTCATATCTTTCCCAATGGTATAAGTCTGAAAATGAACACAAAAGTGCAACTGGAGCTTTAATTCACCTACCAATGATGTCTCAGTTCAGTATGTTAGCCATTACACCACTGGGACTACCCCCACCAGAAATTTTGTACTAAATGACTTCAGTTTGCTCAAAAAATTTTCCTTTTATTTTCTTAATATATCTTAAACGTTTTTATTTTATTGCTAATAAAGTTAGCCAAATTTAATAGTCAGTTGCTGTTTTACAGGTGTTCAAAAGGTTTTAGAAGATAGGCAAACTGAAAAAAAATCAAGTAAAATAAAAGAAATTAATAAACAATGTTAAAAACATGACTTCCAATATATTTAAAAAATACTAATATATCTAAAGAAAATATTTGAAGTTTTTTGCAGGGTAGAGAGTACACTGTTTTTCTAATTTTTTTCTAAAAAAAAAAAAAAAAAAAAAAAAAAAAAAAAAAATCAATCAATAAATAAAAACAAAAAAATAAAATCCAAAACCAATAATAAATAGATAATAATCAAGTGAGAATCCAACTCAGAACTTTCCAAACTGTGTGTTGTGAACCTTTAGCATGTCACCAATATATATATCCATTCTTTAATTATGAATCAAGTTTTTCAAATTATTTTTAAGATATAAATTTTTAAATTGATTTGGTTTGGCAAACAAAACTTTGTGTTACAAAAAAAAAATATTTCTAAAGTTTAGAAAGCTTTATTCCAGCTTCATTTAACATGAAAGAGGAAAAAAGATGAAGAAAAAAAAAATACTTACATTATTGAAATGGTTGTCATTTACTTGACAGTTCTTCTTGCCATTCTCCATTTTACTGTGAACATTTGTAACCTTGGACAATCGGTTGCAAAGGAGAATGATCTTGATGGCTTGCTGGAGAAATAAAAGATAAGCATTAAAGTTAAACTTGAATTTTAAATTCAGAGACACAAAAGAAAAAAAAAAAAAATCAATGGAAGAACTGTAAGTGTTGTAAGAACTTCATTACAGTAAGACATAAAAAAATTCTGTGCACAATACCTCCAAAAGCTTGAAGGATGCCAAAAGCAATTTTTGTTTAAGAGCATAAATTTCCTTTTAAAAATATCACTAGACACAATTAATGGGGGCCCTTACTGTATTTAGTCTTGTATAATTTAAGAAATTTAACATAAAAAAGCAATGTCAAAACTGGTAGTCGCAGTATAATCAAAAAAGTAAAACACAAATTGCTATATGATGATAACAGACAGAGAAATTGGATTTTTATTATGTAAAAGAAGAGTTAAAAATCAAACCAACTTTTAAATTAACTGTAAACTATTCAACTGAATTGTTGTGATTGAACTGAAAACTGCCAACCAGACATAAAAATTAACTCAAAATCTAGGAAAATGAAGATACCAATATACTTTATGTAGTAGCAGTCAAGTGGGGAGCAGTACATTCTTACATTAGAGATAGATGTACAGACAGAAAGTATCTGGTGAGAAAGATTGAAAGGCAGATTTGTTGTTCATTTTATTTTATTTTCTTCAAAAGAAGAAAGCTTAATACATCATGGATGAATATCATTCTCCCATTTCCTTTAAGCCTGACTGATAGACAAACCAACAAGAAACCAGCAAACAAAGTGACTTGAGCTTTTAGTTTAGTTTCTTTGTTTTTTTTAATGACATATCAACCTTCATGGATTATTTAATGCCAAAGCCACTCTTACAAAAGAACAGTAGTGGTACTGTTTAACCCATAGCTAGGGGATAAGGGAGTTGATATCTTTCTGAAAGGTATTAGTCTGAAAGTGAACATAATAGGGCAACTGGAGTTTGAACTCACTCACTACAAAGTTGCAATTTAGCACATTAGCCACTATGCCACAGGACTTCACCTGAAGGGATCAGTGAAGAGAAAAGGATGACAAACCAAAGTTGAGAAAAGAGCAGAAACAATAGAGAATCTTAACAGTCAACACATTTTACTAGTCTAGCAAGTAGTCTATTTTTTTTTTACTAGTATTTCTCTCATCACACTTTCTCTTTATTTGCAATTCCCAGGTTATAATTCTATAAGCAGCACAGTGCTGAAAAACAATATACATTGGGAAATATTTGAACTTATATGTTCAAATATCTGCAGTTCTAGTGAATACAGGGAGATATGCCTTTCATGCCTTAGTGCATGATTCAGCTATAGTTTGTACTGTTTACTGTTTTCTGCTCAGAAAACTACTTGTACTACTAACGTAAGCAATTTTTCTAAAGACTAGAAAAAAAAAAATGGTTATAACTGGTTACTGACAAGAAAATTTCAGTTTAATTTATACAGTTCAATAAAATAGATAAGAAAGGATTCAGTTTAACAATACTTATATTGTAAAAAAATAGATAAAATTGAAAAATTAAAAGATAAAAATAACATCCTTCCTCAACTACGAATCTCTGTCTGCCTCAATTACCTTTTGCTATTTGCAGACAGTTAAGTTTAACCTCATAAAAGCAACTATAAAAAAAGTTCAATATTATTTCACTACCAAATTCTAATGTACTAATGTAATAGTAATATATCGTAGACTCTTTGTATTAAGGTTTCCTTTACACCAATTAAAGTTTGGATTGCTTTGAAACTTGATCTGGAAAAAAAAACAAAAAAACACTGATGCTCAAAATTATTTTCTAACATTTCTAAGTGTATGTATAGTCATTGTATAGTGTTTTTAATCTTTTTGATCTTTAATGTACAATAATTGATCTTTTAATTTTGTTTTGTTCTGCTTCTTGTTTCTTCGTATGTTATTACATAATCACTGTATGATGCTTTTTATGTGTTGAATAAATTTTTAGGAGCCTTTATTGTTTATTAAATCAATCATTAAAAATTTCACAAGTTTAGAGATTTTCAAAACCATTATGCTAAAAGCTGGCTCAGGGATCTCCATTAGATGTTATCAAGTCATACTGATAGCACTAAATCCTTTAAATTCTCTCTCACCATCTGTCCCTATTAGCCATTGCTTTTGATAGGTACTCAAGGTTGTATCCAGTGTCTGCACAGAACTGAAGAATGTATGCATTTACCAATCCCTCTGCATGAACAGGATGTTACACAGTCAATTTTTAAGCAGAGTTCAACAGGTTTGAATTCAGAATTTACCTTCTAGATTGATTGCCATATCAAGTTTAAAAAAAAAAAAACAACAAACAGTTTGCCCTACTACTGATCCATAGCTGGAGGGAGAGTGATTTGGATTCATACCTTTCCTAAGGGTATTAGCATCATGTGAAATACAAACAACCTAATCCAGGATTTGAACTCTGTTCACCCTGTCCGTTTCCTATGATAACCATTACTCCACATGCACCACCAAACTGAAGAATGGAGATCTTTGCTAGTCAACCGACACTCATGTGTCGATGTAAGAGTCCACAAGAGTATGTTCCTAATGAGTTCAATATCTGCTTTTCTAGCAGTGCCTGGTATGTCTTATCTGTCTTACTTGGATAGTTTGAGACTGTACAGTTGCTATTTTGTGAAATGATGCTTCCAGTATTTGTTCAAAACAGCATGCAGCATCTTTGGGTAGTTCCCGTCTAGCCCTTTCTCCAAGCAGTTTGTTAAAGTTCAGTAGGGGCAGCCATACAATAGTACTGATATGGGTACAGCTCTGAAGAAATCCAGTTTTATCTTGTTAGGGATCAAATTTTTATATAGATTATAACCTGTTAATAGCAGTTTATGCCTTCCTTAAGCATATGTTGACATTACTTTCAGTAGATGAGAGATTGCTACTGAGGTATATGAAGTGATCTAATTTCAGAGGCATGCCATTTGATGTGGAAATTGAACCATCTTGTTTAAAATACATGAACTGTTTTATCTGAGTTAAAATTGATGTCAATGCCTCTTGGCTGCCTGTTCCAGATTTGGCTTGAGCATGTGTATTTACAAGAAACACAAGATCATTTACTCATCTTGAAGATCTCCCAGAAGAAAATGAATCCACTAATTCAGCTGTAGACAGTAGTCATAGACTAAAGTGATTTTAAAGGAAATTCATCAGTTGCACAAGTTTTTAGTCAGCCTGAGTTTAAAGACCTCCGAAAGGAGATCTATCTTTCAAAGAAATCAGCAGAATTTTTGGTGTCCTGACCAACAAAAAAGAACTTATTGCAACTGGGAAACAAAATCACATACTTTCACAGGAGAAAGGAATTTTGTTTTCTGCAATGACGTTAAAAGGAAGCTAATGAAAATGGGCATTTCAAAATATGTACAAAGTGAATGGCGTTTGTTCATAGATAGTTCTAAGCAAAATTCAAAATGTCTGCTTCTAGACAATGGCAACAAATATGAATCAATTCCTAAGATGATTGAAGAGCAAAAATCAATTGCCCAAGTACTATAGAAGATATACTACACTCACCAGAGGTTAATCAGAAGATGAATTTTCTCCTGGGTTAGTAGACACATCAAGTATACCTGCTTTATCTGTCTCTGGGATAGTAGATCTGAGGATAAGCATTAGGTGAGAAAACAATCGCCACTGAGAGAAAACATGATGGCAGGAGCTTTGGCTACTACAAAAGTTTCCTGATTAAAGAGTGCCTTCATCAGTCATTCTTATTTCAGTAGTGAAAGAGTGTGCATCATAATTAAATCCATGATCTCACACTTCTTAAAATAGAAGAACTGAAAGGCATATTCAACATGTAATGTGGGAGTTTACAAAAACACTACAGAAACAGCAAAGAAATTTTGTAGTGTTTATGGTCAAAGTATCATCACTGACTATCAAATACAAAACTGGTTTTCAAAGTTAGTTCTGGCAATACATCATTGAGAGAAACCCAAACCAGGACATTCATCAAAGCTCTATCAAGATGCTTCAAGAAGATTGGTCTAATGCAAACAATGTAAAAGTACTTGAGAATCATCACATCCCAATCCAAAAATCTGCTGCCACTCGAAAAAGATCGGAAAAGGGAGTAAGCTGGGTATTTGAGTTCCTGATATGCTTAGTGAGAAGAATAAGGAAGATTGCATATCCATAATGACAAGCGTTCTTTTAAGGCAAAAAAGTGACACGTTTCACAAAATATCATTACTGGTGATGAAAAATAGGCCTTTTATGACAATGTTCAATGCAAAAGGCAGTGGATTAGCAAGGATGAATCTTACAGCCTACCCTTATAACAGAGCTTCAAAGACAAGTCACAGTGCGTATATGGTAGGATTACCAAATTATTATTCATTTTGAGTTTTTACATTGCAATCAGACACTCAATGCAGACTTATACACTCAATAGCTGCAACATGTGCATGAAAATCTAAGAAAATAAGAGAAATGCGCTTCTGTGATAATGCAAAATCATATTCAGCAAGAATCACAGAGGATAAAATATTGGATTTAGGTTGGTCTGTTCTACACCATCCTTCATATTCACTAAACTTCGCCCCAAGTGATTTCCATTTTTTGTTTATTAAGAAAATGCTCTGAACAACAAAATATAATCTTAAGATCAGTTGAAAACATATGTGGAAAATTTCAGGTCAAAACCATCTGAATTTTACTCAAAAGGAATCAAAAAGCTACATGATAAATGGCAAGAGGTGATTCAAAATAATGGCAAATATACTATTGATTGAAATTCATTGTTAAATTAAATTATTCATAAGTAAATTACATTTTACTAAAATGGAAATTACTCATGACTCAACCCAATAATTAATAAGAAATTTACAAGATCTAAAAAAGAAAAAAAATATACTCATTATTTAAGATAAAATTTCAATTAGCAATTTTGTAATAGGAATAGTCTTAAAACTTAATATTTTTAGGATGGAAGTTTTTAGATATTGTTAAAAAAGTTTGTCCAGTCAGAATTAATGCCTATTTCTTTGTTTTTAAAAAAAATTTATGAATTAGCAAGTGGTTGGAAATTTGCCTAACTATATAGATAATTATGAAGAGGGGAAAATTGTTTATAAAAATATTGAAAAGTAATAAAAGTTATCTTCATTGAATAAATATTTTTTCTAAAAACAAAATGAAAAATTATTCTTTGAGAATTTCCATTTATTTAGCAGGATACCTGCATAGAATATATGCATAAGAGAGTAGACATTTGTGTGTGGTGTGAAACCCCTGGGGGAATGAAGCTTGTCAATTATTACAAAGACAAGAGAAACATCAGTCTCAATTATTTCCCCTATATTTCATTCTCACATGGGGAGGTTCAGAAAATTTTATATTAATGATCCTCACAAAACAATAAGCAATTATCAATAAGAATTGGTTTCTTTAATGGAATATGAACCTTCATGGGTTATTTAATACCCAAACCATCCTTATAGAAGAACAGAAGTGACTATTCAACCAATAGCTAGGAGATAGTGTGGTTTATACCTTTCTCAATAGTATTAGTCTGATAGTGAACACATTTGCACAAGTGGAGTTCAAACTCATTTACTACAATGTCAAACTCCAGCATATTAGCCACTACACCATGGAGACTTCCCCAATAAGAATTGCTAAATATCTTCTTGCATCAATTTTCTAATGATCAAAAATTGCAATTTTTTTTTTTTTTTTTTTTTTACACATTCTTTTAATCATTACACTAAAATAAGACAAGAATAGATTGGTTCTTAGATTAGGGACTTCAATAGATTTTTACATTTTGTTAAAAAAAAATTAAGATTTTGCCTTTGTCAAGAAAGAAACTTTATTCCATTATTATAGAAAATGTAAATTTCTTATGGACAATAAACTCAAACAATGGTAAATTGAGGAAATAGTTTTTAAAATGTCTATTATCATAAAGATGAAAAGGACCAATTCCATTTGTTGTAGAATTGAATACCAACTCATCAACAGGATCAGTTAATGAAATCTTTAACAAAAAATAACCAACCTGAAAATCCAATTATATATGATGACGACATGTAAGACCAGTCCACTATTTACACTTAATATTACTGGCAGAATCCCAGTCATAGATAAGATTAAGTATGAATCAGCTGAATCTCTTCACTTTTTTTCTAAAGACTTTCTCTTTTCTAAATAATTCAGTACTCTTTTTCACATTCTATTTTATATGTGAAGATCATCGAGTAAGGTTAATAACAAGTTCAAGTAGTCTAAAGTATCTGAATAAAAAATTAGCCGACCAGATATCTTAATTTCAAATAAAAGATATAAGGGATATTTTTTAACCACTTTGGAGAAAGGGGAGGTTTGACATTTCATCAAATATGATAATTCTGTAAGATCAGCAAGATGATTTTTCTTTCTTGATTATATAATGAGTAGCCAAATTTTAAAAGAAATCTTCAAGAACATCAAAAACAAACAATAAAAAATTCTTATATAATAGCAGAACAAAGAAATCAATGAGAATTTGTGTTATGTCTCATCGTAAGATTTACTTTATCAAAAAGATAAATTCCCATGATGCTTTATCATTTATGTTTGAATTTTGGGAGTGAGGAATTAACATATACTAATGTAATCAGATTAGTGTCTGTATCTTGGTTGTTATAGACACATTTCAGCCTAAATAATATGTATATAACAACTGAGAAGAATAGATTGATTAATTCTAATAGCATGTCAACCAATCTAGGGTTATTTTATGCATAGAAGTTAGTGAATTGCATTCATTGTACATTCATATTGATAGTGTAGTTTCTTAAGAGGTGGATTTTTTTGGGGGGGGTTGCATGATCTTATTGAATACAAATTTTTTTTAAACAGATCTATATGACCTATAGATTGGACCCAAACAGGTATGAACAATCCAAGTCAGAATAGACCAGGGAGTAATGGCAATAAAGTGGTACTCCACAATCCCTCTCAATCTCTGAAACTGGAGCGTCACCGTCATCATCTAGTGTCAAACTCAGAACAGCCCATTTTGAAGGAATCTTGGGCATGATCCCTCTACAGAGGATACAGTATTCTAAGACCCACTGATAGGACAAGAACAATAGTTTGGTTTAGTTTCTTTGTTTAATAGCATATCAACCTTCATGGGTTATTTAATTCCACAGACAACTTTATAGAAGAAGAGAAGTGATAGTATCTAACCTATAGCTTATGGGGTAAGGGGGCTTATACCTTTCTCAAGGGTATTTGTCTGAAAGTGAACATAATAGCACAACTGAAGTTCAAATTTGCTTACTTGAGGCTGCAGTCAAGTGTTTTAGCCATTATACCACGAGACCCCACTCCCACTCAATAAGAACGCTAATATACGTACAGCACATAATACTTCATTATATATATCTATCAGTTTTGATCAGACAGAAGTTTATGTGGTATGAATATTTTAAAAGTATTTCTAAGTTTTAGACAAGCTTAAAAACTGTTTTTGAAAATTTTAAAAAAGCAGCAAAGTTTAAAATAGCTCTTGAATCTAAAATTGCTGTATAAACTAATTCACAGTGCCCTTGAGTAAACAGTAAATTTTCTATTATTTACACTTATCAAGAAGGGAATGATTGTCCTTATTGTCCCCAGTCATTTTGGCTACTTCCTGCCCCAGAATATCAATGATACTTATTTTCCTGACCTCTCAGAAAAGAAAAGCTGTCAGCCTTGACAACTGTTGGACTCTGTAACCTGGTGCTCTATCAACTGAGCAAAGAATGGTCTATACATAGAGAAAGTGGTAGTGCATTAATGGGGTAGAGACTATTGCACTGAATAAGATAATATTTGAGAACAACTATTTTATGAAGGACTGAAGATCTTGAACCAGTATTAAAATCATGTGCTTATATAAAACTATGTACCAGCTCTTATATAGCAAGCAACATTCTTATCTACTTTTATAGGTTATTTGGTTTAAGGCATATCAATTCTTGATGGTTATCTCATGGCAAATCCTGTTTATACAAATATATTATATATGATTAATAAGTGAATAGTTTGTAGGTAACTTTATTTTTAAATGAGTTAGAACTTATTTGCACACAGTTAAATGGTTTCAAATATTGCTAACACAAATAATTCTATTAATATTAATTTGTTTGCACACAGTTAAATGGTTTCAAGTTTAATAAATGATTAATTAGTTCTATTTGACCCATAGATGGGACCCTAACAGGTACTAACACTTTGGGTTATAGTAGACCTGGGAGTAATGACAATAAAGAGGTGCTCCAAATTCCTCAAGGCTTCAGGAAAAGAGCCTCACTATCAGATGGTTTAGTGTCATATCCACTTTTATATCTTATTGACCAAAAATAAGCACTTTAAATATTCTTATGCAATTTAGCTATCAAGTTGTTTTGTAAATAAAAGTACATTTTTGATTCTTGCAAATATTCAAGTGTTTCATAAAGTAAAACACCAATAAACATAAAAGAATAGAATGTATGTATGTATGTATGTATGTATGTGTATGCATGTATAATGGTCACTCAGAAAGTTCTAAGCCTCATCCTGAAAGAAGAATCCTAGCTGAACATTTTAACTGTGGCAACACACTACCACTTATAAAACAAGAAAAAACTAATTCAAATCTATGTTTTAGTTTCTGCACAGGTGAAGCGGATATAAAGGTGATAGGTGTGCAACAAACTTAAAATCTGGGTTGAAGCTTAGAACTTTCTGAACGACCCTTGTATTTACCCAACCCCTCTGCAATGGGCAGGATGTAACACAAGATCAATTTTAAGTGGAATAAAACGGGTTTGAAATCAGAGTTTTCCTTCTTTTAGACTGATTGCCTAAAAACTTAATCTACTTTACTATTTACCCATAAATGGAAGGAGAATATAAATTCATGCCTTATTATGAAGTGAAATACAAACAGCCTCATCCTACAATGATAACATAAGTGTACCTACCCTAAGAGGGTAGAATGTATGCAACCATAAATTTTAGGGTATAGCATTAGTCATATGACAATGTTATACTCAGAGACAACAGTATTTAACCTATGAAATGACATACATTAAGGTTTGGTTAAATGTCATGTGGGTTTTTAAATCCCAAATTATATATATATATATATATATATATATATATATATATATATATACATATACACACACACACACAATTTGTAAGCAAATAGTTAGTAGGTTACTTTATTTTCAAACAAGTTAGAGCTTTATTAAACACTAATAATTCTATTTAATCAACCACTGCTTTCTAGCACCTTTAAAATAAAATAGGGTTGAGTATTAGTTTACCAAAAGAGCAATTTGAAGAATATGTTTGGGACATTCATATAGATACTAAGGCTGGACATGACCAGACGATTGATGGGATTAGGCCTCTCCAACTACCCATTTATCCTGGTAAGGGACACAATGGAGTGTTGCAGGTCACTTGACCACTTTGGTTGCCAGGGCGAGGACTGCTCAGCCAGCAGAATCCTGTCCTGAAGCATTACAAGTCACCACCTATGGCCAATAGGTAGGACTCAAGGTGGGGGGCTTACCCCTCTAAAGAGGTGCAAATGGCATATTATATAGCCCCAGCCACAGGGTGGGACTCATGCACTAAACTCATTTAAGCATCCATTCACTTTGCAAATTCATTTCTTACAAATGTGTCAGAGATGAATTTAATGTAAATTTTCTCCAGTTTTCACTTCAACCAGACAATATCACATTTGGTTGATAAATTTCAAAAGACTAGGAGTGTACTAAACTGAAAAACAGCAATAAATTCTTGATGGCATGTCAGTCACACAGAAATATATCTTAGAAAGTTATCTTCACAGATTGGACAGCCTACAACTACTATTTTCAGGTCTATAAAGAAGTTAAGTTTAAAACAAATTATCATAAAATGGTTGCATCCTTTTTTAAATACCTTTTAGAGCTCCCATAACTTATCCCCCAACCTCTTTCTTTTGGTTGACCCTCATTCTATTAGTGTTTGTAGCTATGCAAACAACAAAACCACCTTTGTGTGTTTTTAAAGTGAGAGTGTCACTACTCAAGGATTATCCAGCTCTTTCAAGCTCCAAGGTTATTTTTTTCTTGTACAAGGAGATATCAAAACAGGGATTACCATCCTTCTCTGCCAAAGAATTTTTTTTAACGACTGCTAGATGGTATTTTGTCGAAACTGCATATAAGGAAGAGGGCATGAGAGACAAGACCTGTTTTGTCATCTGGGACATGTCCTTTTTGTCCCCAGCTAATCTTGTGTCATATCAAACATAACAGAATGATACACAGTATACAATGGCCTTCTTACATTTTCATACACAGGCATATATAATTCCACACAACCAACAACTAAAACCAACTTTTCAGAAATGTAAGTCTCTAACAAACTTTCATATCTCTTAAGAACTTCATATACATGAATATATAAGGATATTATTACATACACACTGTCATTTACTCTTTTTGCACGTGTTCTATTTACTTTACTCGGATAACAGAATGTGGTAATTGTATGTAATAGTTATATTTATTCTTGAGAGAAAACATTCCTCAACACAACTGGCAGCATTCGTTTTGTTGCAAGAGTAGCCAAAAAAAGAGTTAAAGTTTACAAACTAATTACCTTAGGGGCTTTAGCCCAAGTTTGGAATCAAGTCACTTATATCTTAGACTAGTTGCCAACCAAGGCCAGAGAGACAAATCTGCCCTGGTATTTGTGAAAGACATTTTTGAGAAGTTTTATAGTTTTTTGGTAGGGAAAAGGGGATACATGCCTTTTCCAAGAGCATTAGTATAAAGTGTACACAAGCAGTTTCAGTTGAATCATACAAGGATCATTAAATAAGTTTCCAGACATTTTTTGTATGGGTACTTTTATTGATAGTACACACAGGAAACTCTAGTCCCCTTACATGTAATCTCCTCCAGCTGCAATGCACTCGTCCCATTCAAACAACTTCAGGAAGGCCCCATGGATGTCCTCTTGTGTCAGCGTGTCAATGGCCTTCGTCAAAGCCTCTTTCATCTCCTCAATTGTCTCATAATGACAGCCCCGAGCTTAGGAAATAACCAAAAGTCACAGGGAGCAAGGTCTGGACTATAGGGAGGATGAGGAACTGTCTTGATGCCCATCTTGGTCAAATAGTCTGTGACAAGGATGGTGTTGTGGACTGGTGCATTGTCCTGGTGGAAATGCCACTGACCCGATTTGAAGAGTGCTGGCCTCCTCCGACGGAATCTCTTCTTGAACTCCCTTAAAACCTCAACATAGTAACCCTAACTGTTTGGCCAATCAACTCTGGTGTATTGACTTCCTTACTCCTCCCACGCCTCTCATCATCCCTCAAAGACTCCCTGGCTTCCTTGAATCTCTTATGCCACTTAAAAACTGATGTTCAATTCATGCAAGATGCTCCAAAAGCAGTCTGAAACATTCCATACATTTCTCTGGCATTTTTTCCAAGTTTAAAACAATTTTATTGCATATTCTTCTAAAGTGTCCTCACATCCAGATTGTCACAGTAGGTGAATTTCAAAAATGCAATCAGGCTTTAGTAGGGTGTATTCCAATTTCTGCTGTAGCTGTCCATTTGAAGCTGAAATCCTAAAAATTGATCAGTCATCTCATGAGATTTATAGCAATAACATACTGAATTTTCAAGAGTCTATGACAATTTTAAATGCCTGTACAAAAAAGTCTGGAAACTTATTGAATGCACCACATAATTTGGTTTGCTAATTACAGTTTCTGTGTTGGTAATGATTATGTTTATACACATCCATACTTAGTTTCCTAAAAATTTTAATCTGTACAGATTATTCAACTTGATTGAATTGGAGATAGTTGCAGATTTACCACAAGTGCTCATGTTCTGAGCTGGAGTTCATATTTATAAGGTAATTTTCAAAATAATTTGAGAATAAGAGAAACAATCTTCATACTCTAAAGTTCATCTGAAGAAGTCAAGATTACTTTTAGCATTGGATATGAATTATAACTCTAATGTCGGAGAAACAAATGTTAGAAACTACTACTTGGTAAAGAGTATGATTAGGGAAATAGAATCAGTGACCAGTGTTCAAACCCTGGATGTGGCAGTTTGTATTTTGCTTATGCCCTTGGGAAAGGCTTGAATCTATCTGTTCTTTCCTCAGCTTTAGGTAAATAATAGGGCAGTGAGTAATGCAACCAATCTAGGTAAAGGAAAACCTTGAATTTAAACAGATTGTATTCTATTTATATAGATTCTTAATGTTTAGATTTCTGGATTATTTAGATGTCTTTCTCAAACATGAATTAGAGAATTCTTATCATACCTGGCCAAGATGCCTTTTAGACAAAATATATAGACAGGTATGAATGTGTAAGAATTTTTGTTTGGGTTTTATTGCATATCAACTTTTGTAGGTTATTTAATGCCAAATCCATTTTTATACAAATAAACAGTTCTATTTCAAACAATTCAGTTTAGCATAAGTACAGTTTAATTGTCAAAAACATTTTATTTCAACCTATTCAGTTAAGTAAAAATATAGTTTTTGTTTACACACAGTTAAATGTCAAAACAGTTCTATTTCAAACAATTCAGTTTAGCATACAAAAGCAGTTCCATTTCAAACAATTCAATATAAATACACAGTTTAATTCTATTTGATCCATAGATAGGATCCTATCAGGTGCAACCTCTCCAGGCCAGAGTGGACCTGAGAGCAATGGCAAAGAAGGGATACTTAGCATTGCCCAAAGCTCCAGCATTACTGGATTCTCACCATCAGATTGTTTTGTGTCATATACAGGACACTTAGTCAGGGGGGGGAGGTCTTACCCCTCTGCAGAGAAGCAGTTGGTGTATTTTACAGTCCCAGCCGACTAGGTGAAAAACTTGTTTTCATGGAGAATCACAACAGTGTTAAAAAGTACTTATGTTTTCTTGTACATATATTTTTTACCCATTTGGTTGAAGTATTCAATACTTAATATCTAAAGTATTTAATAACACTTTTGTAGAGATGGAAAGGAGATATTTCAATGTGATAAAAAAATGACCATGACCTTATAGTCCTGGTTAAAAGCATAGTAAGGGTAACCTGAAACTGAACTTTACAGTCTTTATTTTTCTGATTCATGTATCATCGGGGAAGAAGTTTTGGTAAACAAGCCTGACTTTAGCCTGTTTACCAAAACTTTTCTTGTTCCAACTAATACCTACATTAGAAAAATAATGTCAAAAACGTTTAGCCTAGGGTTTCCATGATTTTCACCAGGACTATTAGTTTGGCTCTCTAGCTTGAAGACAGTTTATTGCACATCATATCTATTCTTTTTTAAGCTGAAAGAGGCTTGATATTTATAGGCACTGTATTTATATCTGATTCAGTATTCATAGTATGAAGACTTATTCAGTCTGGTGTTATACACTTTTGTCAAGGGCAGATAATTGAATATTTCGCATGCAATGTCAGCATTAAACAGGTATTAGCTTTATAATAGAAGCAGACAGGTTTCCTTTTTATATAAATGTACATAATAAAACTAATCCTTTTCTTAATACTAGATATTTTACTATTCATTAAAGTCTTTTTGTTTATAAATATTAATGAACTGTTTCTGTCTTTTTATTTGAATGTAGAAAAATGATCAAAAGATGCTAGAGGACAAACTGGCTTTTAGAGTAATTACACTTAAGCTTGATTCATGAGCTTTTTTTGGAGGCGGGGGTCATAACATTTTGTCTTTTTCTTTTTACTGAATTAACCCACAAAATTCCTTGGTTTATTAGTGCACAAACAAAATGATTTTAAGGAATTAGTTACATCTAGTATTTAGATGTAGGTGGTAAAAGCAAACTTTGTTAATATCCAACAATTGCTAATATAATCTTGTAAAATACAAAATCAATTTTTGTTAGTGAAACAAGTACAGTACATACATGTTCTTATTTGGTTTGGTATTTTTGCTTTATGGCATATCAACATTTGAAGGTTATTTAATGCCAAAGCCATCCTTGTAGAAATGTAGTGGTACTATTTAATCTATAGCTGATAGGGGTTTAGGGGGTTCATAGCCTACTCAAGGGAATTAGTCCAAAAGTGAATGCAAATAGTATGACTAGAGTTTGAACTCACTATGATGTTGCAGTCAAGCATATTAGCCACTATGCCACATGAACTTCCCCATCCTATTTGGTTTGGTTTCTTTGTTTAATGGCATATCAATCTTTACGGGTTATTTGATTCATTTCTAAATGCTTGATTACAATCATAACTATTTTCAAAGTTCCAGTACATTTTTTTAAAAATTGCATTTATTTGCATACAGTTATATCTCACATATTCCAATCCAATATGAATAATTTTTAAAGAGATCAATTTGATCCATAGATGAAATCCTAATAGGTATTATTCTGTTTAGTCATAGACTTGGGAGTAATTGCAGAGTAATGACAGCTCCACACTCCAGAGATCCAGATTGGTTTGGTTTATTTTGTTTAATGACATCAACTTTTGTGAGTTATTTTATGCCAAAGCCATCCTTGTAAAAGAACAGTAGGGGTACTGGGCCAAAGCACAAGAACTGGAGCCTCACCACCAGATACTGCTTAGTGTCATACTTAGGACATTTTTTTTTTTGAAGTGGGATATCATTATAAATTGAATTTACAAATCAAATTCTGAAATGCTCCAAATGAATATAAAAAAAAAAGATCTCAATGCCAAATCATTAAAGAGTAGCTGTCAGTGCCAATTAAAGGGTAAAAAATGAAAGTTCAATTTGAAAATATATATTCATGAGTTCAAAGACATTGCCTGCTTTGATCTGAATCCAACATTGTGTAATTTATGAGCAATTGATCACATTGGATGTTATAAAGCAATAAAGACAGAGGCAGGTTATCTTTATATTAATAAAATTCTCATATGCACATGAAACTAACTCGGTAAAAACATCACATTATAGCAAGATTTTTATTAGAGCACTACAGAAACAATAAGAATAAAAATAATCCATTTTCTCCATCCATGCTTTGTTAGGTAATCAATTGTTTTGTTTTTTTGTTAATACAAGTTAACATTTTCTTTTGACATCTATATGAATTGTATCAACTTTTTAAAAAAATGTGGATATTTATCCTTTATATTATTTTCCTTTAGAAATATAACTATCTGAAATATACAAGTTGATATCAAAAATCAAATCAATTTCGTAGAAACAAAGTATTATACTATTTGCTGGAGACAGAATTGAATTAAAAAAATATTGCTAGTAAGGAAAAGATGGTTAACAGAGGTGATGAGGTAAGTAAAAGTAAAGTTGGTGACTGAAGTCGAGGGTGACCCGAAGGCTCACTTTTCAATAGCTACTACACCGTGATGTAAGGGAGGGTGCTACTCCTTTCTTTTGATTGCTCCACTTTATCTTTGATCTTTACCTTATAGTGACGAGTGTTAAGCAAGGTGGCATCAAGTACCATTTTTTAAAGTCTTTGGTATGACTCAATGTGGGATTGAACCCCAGTCTTCCAGAACACTCTACTCATTAGGATGTAGTAACATGCATAAACATGTGCGTGCACACACACACAAAATACGGTGTTCTCTGACCCTTTCTCATCATCCATCCCTATCATACATCACTTACAATAGTTTTCTAGACGACATCCAGTGTTCACACAGAGATGACGTATATAAGCCTTTGGTGGTCAGCCAACAGTGGCGCATCAATGTCTTGAAATCCATAAGAGAACATAACTTATGAGTTTGTCTTTACTTCTCCAGCAGTGCCCTGCATGTCTTGTTCATCTCACTTGGATAGTTTGTGAGAAGTGACCATACAACTGCTGTTTTGGAAAATGGTGCTTCCAGAATTTGTTTAAAACAGTATGCAGCATTCCTGTGTAGTTCCCATCTAGCTTCTTTTCCATGCATTTTATTAGCACCAATGAGGTATATCCATACAGTAGCAATGATACAGCAGCAGCTTGGAAGAAATCCTGTTTTATTTTAACAAAGAGATCAGATTTCCATATGATTGCTAATTGGTCAATAGAAATCCACACCTTTGCTAGGTGTATGTTGAAACCACTTTCATTAGATGGGATACTGCAGCTGATGTATATGAACTAGTCCACTAACTTTAGAGGTTAACCACTTCAAGTGGAGATGGCTCCTTTGGATTTAAAACACATGAATTCTGTTTTATTTGTGTTCACATATAGGCCAATGCCTCCTGCTGCTTGCTCCAGGCTAAGCAGCAGAGATTAGTCTTGGGCAAATCTATTTGTGAAAAATGCTAAATCATCTCTATATTGTCATCATTTCTGCTTCTTGGCTTTTTTTTTAAAGTGTGAAACAATTTTCTTCAATTAGATCTATTGACATTTGAAGTACATAGTCTAAGTGGATTACAAATATATATGCTATTAATGTATCTCCTTATAAGACCCCAGCAATAACGTCAAAGAATTCAGTGTCACTATGAGGTAAGCAAACCAGCCTATAAGTTTTTGTACAGCATCAAATAGTTCAGTCAGGGAACTACGGCTACTCATCTCTTAGGGTGGCATCTATTGATGAGGTTAAAATATAGCCATTGAAAGATAATCATGACTCATTCAACCCACATGTCCAAACCACATCGCCCTTCATGCAGGTAAAAAAAGGGCACCTTCTGCTGCAGTTGGAGCTCTGGCCCTAGTGTTTAAAAATCAGCTACAGAACTCAAACAAAAACTATTTTAATATAAAAGCACAATACAAATAAAAACATTTAACATTAGAACTTTAAATAGAATAGGCCAACTACCAGAGAAGTAAGCGATCTACTCTTGTGGATCCCCTCACACAGACAAACAAAGGCAGGGTGACCAGCTAGAACCTATCTATAACAGCTCTGTACTAATACAGAATGTAGCATGGGAAGACTTAATGAGAGCGATGGATGATAGGGATGAGTGGTGAGAGAAAGTCAAGGAAATCTGTGCCAGCACCATGCCATGATGATGTGCTAGTAACATTTGCTCCATCTTTCTTCTGCGTATGGTATCAAATACCTTGGAGAAATCTATGAACAAAAGTGTTGTCTTGAGATTCTTTGCATGTATTCCAAACATACTTTGATGGATAGTCAGAATCTGAGGTTGTGGATCAATTTCTCCAAAAAACAATGCTAATATACACAAAGACAGAAATAAATTCTACTTACAAAACTCCCCAAAGAAAAATGGAGACCATCTAGCAGATTTTTCACTCAAGAACAGTCTTGCATGCCTAAACACTAAATTCCATAAAGGGAGGTAAAACCAAAGACATACACCTACTCATAACTCTAAAGCACAGTTAGATTATATATTCACATTAACAAATAGATAAATAATGCTCGGAACAGTGAGGCTTCCCCCCTTTTCAAGATCAATCTTCAGATCACAAAATCATTTCAGCAAGATGAGTTTAAGCAGAAATAAGAAACAGTTAAAGCTTCACAATATGTGTGGTACTCACTCACCAATAGTAATATTAAAAGTCAATATACAGTAATTGTAAGAAACAAGTTTGATACTCTTTTGGAGACACCTGAAACATACTCTGAATGACAAGTGCGAAAACTTTGTTATCAACTATATAGAAACAGCAGCTAAGTACATAAAAACCAAACCAAGAGTCAAATGTAGACTTCCCTGGAGTCAATAGCAGTCAGAAAGAAATGGACATGAAAAGTGCATTCTTACTAAATAAAACAACCCAACAAATGCCAATGCACAGAAACAAAGTCCAGAGATAATTAACTAACACATAGCAAAAAAGAACAATTACAATGCATTCAAGGCCAAATCAATAAAATAAAAAATTCAGTAGAAGATAGACAATCACAATTAGCATCAGAGCCAGTAAATGAAGTGAGGGAAAGGAAAATCCCCTCAAGCAAAACTAAAAGTTGCTAGTCAAGAAAAAAGACAACAAAAGTGGAAAGAACATTTCAAGAATCTGCAGGGAAACCTTCCTGAAATCACTGACAAAACCTACCAAAAAAAGTTATTGATAGCCACCTAGACATCAAACTAGGCCAGTTGATGGAAAAATTTCATCCAATACAGTAAATTATTAAAAACAGAAAGGCTGCAGGTGTCCATGAAATACCTCTTGAAATATGAAGAACAAAACAATTTGATGACATCTCCAATAATACAACAATATCTATAAACAAAACACAAAGGAGAAAGAGATAAAAAGCTGCCCGCTCTCTTCCCCAAGAAAGGCAACCTCAGACTAAGAAACACAGAAGAATAAATCTTACTGCAATAACAGCAAAAGTTTATAATGCCCTACATTTCAATCATATCAGTCCTGAAATAGAGAAAACTGAGCAAAAGTCAAATCTTATACACGCATGCACACACACACGTATATATATATATATATATATATATATATATATATATATATATATATATATATATATATATATATATATATACATACACAGAGTTGTTGTGAAAGAGTCGACTTGTCTCCAAGGCAGAAATGGCAACACACTTGTCACATGAAGAATATCTTTGAAAAATAAACATGGTTGCTGTTGACATGAAAATATATATATCTTGTAAAATTGATGTTCATATGCAAAATTTGAATTTGCTTGGATGTGGATATAAATGACGAAAGGTTTCCCGAGACACTTTATTTGTTTCTGTGGTGTTTGAGATCAGTATGTTAGCATGAGATAAGCTGAAGTTGGAGTGAGAAGTTATCTAGGAGGCAATAAGAGAGACTGGGAAAATGCATTACTTCAGTTGGGAGAGCAAATTGCATACAACATACATATACACTATATACATACACGTACATTACATACATATGCATGCACACTATATATATATATATATATATATATATATATATATATATATATATATACATACACACACACACACACGCTTATTATATATTACATACATACTCCAATAGAAAATGGGAGTGATATAATAAGGCACCGATTTTTCACAACCCTGTTGATTCATTACAAATCAGCAGCAGTTAGTCAAATTCTACTTCCTGGTTAGTGAAAGTTTTCTCTTAATAATCAATGAGTAGTGAACTTGCAGCAGTTGTCTATTATACAGACGGTAGACAGACTCAACAAGATCACCAAATGTTATCACTTCACATACATATCATCAAGATTTTATTAAAGCCATAGGATTGTGGATTGATCATTGTAAAGTTCAATATTCCATACCTCATCAACAAATCAGCAGAAAAAACTTTGACAAACTGCATTTTTCTCTTTAACAATAATTCCAATACTTCTAAATCCTTGAGTGCATGTTTTTATAAGATAAAAATTCAATATATCTGATGAAAGAGGTCATGGTGGTACAGCTAAAGAGATATATATGCACAGCAGGTAGGAAAACAAAATTCAAAACATGTTTACATAGAATGAATGATTATCAATAACAAGCCACTATACATTTCCACACACAAATTCCAAATTGTATTGATAATAGTAAACAAAAATTCCCAAAATATTACAACAGTATGCTAAATAGTTTTATCCTCCTGCACTTGTAGAAATGGACTCAGCCAGTAATAGATGTAGTATAGAGGTAGTGTAGTTACAGTAACTATGAGAAGGAGATAGAATTTAAAGCTGTTCAACTGGAGAATAATTTGGAGGGTCAGAAGGACAACAAAAGGGAACACTGCATCAAATCACATTTCTGTTCAATAGTAGGGCTACTCAGCACAAGTCAGTGTCCTATACAACATCTTCTATGGAGGCTTTATAACTATTGACCAACAAGGATACTATTATTGACACTGAACTTCCTCTGGGTTAAAGAACATTGCTATTTGGACCATAGAAAAATCGGTGCATCGTTTTCTAAGAAGGGTCATATCTCTAAGCTCTTTATAACATTCTAATACATTTATAAATACATCACATTGAGTTATTCCATAATATTTTTATCTGCATTGGTTGGAAAAGAATTATACCATTAATGTAAATAATTTAATCTAGTTTGTTAAAAGGAACATTTTATAAAGTTTGAAGGTTAGGTTATTAGAGTAAAATGTTTTTCATCTCATCAGTTAATTTATTTACTGCTAAATAAAAAATCCCCGGTGAATATCTTCTAAATGTGCTAATTTCATAATTTTTGCCTGTATTCTTAAAGTCTCTTACTCAAAGTTTCATGTGGATCACACAATTGTCAGATGGAACTAGAAGAAAAAGTGTCTCAACCAGATTTAAGGTTTGAATAAATTTATCATGTGGTTTGGATTTTATCTTTTATAATATTATTTTTTATGAATTTATCTGCTATATATCTTATATTTGCTTTCTTATAATCCTGAGAATGATATTTTAAATAGTCCAAGACATTTTTGTACGATTCCTGTATTCTTATTCTTTAGAAAACAAATTTCCTATTTTTTGACAATTGGAGATTAACAGTAATATCAATAGAACAATTGGCTAAAAAGTCAATTTGGTCATTTGTAAGTAATACATAAGAAAAAGCTGATAGTGAAAAACATCTTGTCTAGTCAGTAATTTATTGATGAAAAATTAACTTCAGCTGTCTAGTGAAAAACATGAAAATAATTTTCTTCAGACGCATGAAACAAAAAGAGAAATATTTTGATCTTAAGCATAAAAGAATTTACTTTTCATGAAAAAAACAAAACAAAAAAAACTGTTCCCCCAAATTTCTCATGGTTAATATTTACCATTTTCTTTTCTGTTAAAATATATCAATGTGAATATAAACATAAGTGATAATGTTCAACATTAAGATTAAGAAGTTTATAAGCTTTGTCTGAATTTCTGAGATAAGACATTATTATATTACATTACTACTTGCGAGTTTTTCACATCAGCATTAGCTAATGGTCTTTCATTGGAGCCTGAGTGACGGCCAGTCACTTCAGGTCTTCAGGACTCTTCAGAGTATTCAGGCTGACCTCAACAATGCTGCAATTTGGATGGTTTCTGTTTGATTTCCAACTCCTTTAGCCTTTTATTCTAAGCCTTTGAGGATCGTTCCAAGTGCACCAATTACAATTAGTACCTCTGTCACCTTCATGTTCCATAGCTTTTTTTTTTTTTTTTTTTAGTTCTCTGGCAAGTTCTAAGTACTTGTCTCTTTTCATTTTCTTTGATTTTTACTCTGTGGTTGGCTGGGGCAGCGAAGTACACTATTTGGCAGGTTTTCTTTTTTGTCAATGCTCTCTAGGTCTGGTCTTCCAGCTGGGATTAGGTGATTTGTTTGTATCTCAAAATCCTAGAGAATTTTGTGTGTCATTTTCTAGGATAGATTCTGGTTTGTGCATATGCCATCTGGCAGTATGGTCAAATCTGAATTTCTTGCACAATTCCCAGTGGATCACCTTCCCCACCCAGTCATATCTAGTCTTGTACTTTTTTGTGCTAGTTTGCTGCATTTACTTATGTGATTAATTGTCACATAATGTACACTTGCTTTTATCATTATATGCTGATGGCCTCAACTTAAAAAAAACAAAATTACAAAACAATTCCACCACCTGATTTTATAAGCAGTACAAAATGACAAAATCAGTTGAAAAGACAGACAAATGAAATGACTAAGGTTATTTAGAAAATACTGTCCAATTTTATTATAAGTTGGTAACCTTAGTCAAGGGTGACCTGAAGGCTCCCTTTTCAATAGCTACTATGCCAAGGTGTAGAGGAGGGTGCTACTACATTCCCTGGATTGCTCCACTTTACCCTTGACCCTTACTTTATAATGCTGAGTGTTAAACAAGGTGACATCGGTACCATTTTTTGAGTCTTTAGTATGATTCGACGTGGGATTGAACCCCGGTCTCCTGGACCATTGGCAAACACTACTCATTAGGCCAATGGCCTGGTTAATTTTAGTATTAACTGTTTTAATTCTGGTCAAACATTATTTTAATAGTAACTGAATAAAAAATTCATTCTTAATGATTAAAATCTTCTTTTTATTACTTTTCCATCACTTCTTTCAATTTGATTTTGAAGATTGTATGCCTCTAATCATGAACATGGGTGGAACCAAAAAAAAACAAGGGATGCATTTAAATTTTCTTTTTTTTTTTTGGATGGGTTAAAGGTTGGTCATTATTTTGTTTCATGACAATGCTCAGTGACATGTTGTCAAGATGACACTGCAGACACTTACTGACTTGGGATATGAGACTTTGCCACAACCACCAGTTTCTATTGATCTTCTTCACCCACCAACTACCATTTATTCAAGCATCTGGATGCCTTTTTTCCCCACCTCTTATTACACCAAAAAACATTGTTCCAAAGGAGAAGTAAAAACAGCATTTAAAGATTTCAAGGCATCAAAACCTTTAGAGTTTTATTGTCCAGGTATAAATAATCTTGTTAATTGATGGCTGAAATGCATAGATGTTCAGGAATTATATTTAACTGATTAAAAACACTTTAAATTCATTAATTCAGGAATAAATGTTTATCTTAAAATCGGACATTATTTTTGAAACAATGTAATAGATTGAGTTAGGATGACCAGATCATCTAACAGAATAATGACCTCATGGATAATTTTTGATTATATTGTATATAGTTGCTTGGTGATTGTGATTTCAATCCTTTAGTTAAGTTGTTAAAAAAAAAAAAAGCCGAATACTCTTATTTAGTGGCGGAGACTGTCAAGTAGCATCATAAGGAATTATTAGGATGGTTTGGTTTATTGGTTTAACAGCAAATCAATGACTTATGTATCATTGAATGCTGAAATTTGATTCATTTATAAATGTTTGATAATAATCATAACCATCTATATTTTCAACATTCAATCATAATTAAAAAAAAAAAAAACTGGTTTAAAAAGAAAATAATGTTATATGATATAAAGTATTCCTATCAAATACTAATAATTTTCAAAGATCTTTTTGACCCATAGATCAGAATTTAACAGATACTACTACTCCAGGTCAGAATGGATCTGGGAGTAATGGCAATAAAGACATACTCCACACTCCCTAGACCTTCAGAACTGGAGCCTCATCACTGGATTCAGTTTAATATCATATTAACAGTAATTGATACCTGTGGACAGTGAAATGAAACAATCTACCCTCATGGACTGAGGGGCATTACAACAGATGCCTGAAGGTAGCCAAGAATTTAAAAATGTATAGGATAAAAAAAAAAAATGCAGCTCATGAATGAAGCTTAACAGTAATTACTACAAAAGCTAGTTTATCCTCTGGCAACATTTGATTGCCTTCCTACATTCAAATAAAAAGACAAAAATAGTACATTAATATTTACAAACAAAAGACTAATGAATAGCAAAATATCTGGTATGAAGGAAAGGATTAGTTTTATCATGTACATTTATCTCATAAGGAAACCCGTCTGCTTCTCTTGTAAAGCAAATACCTGTTTAATACTGACATTACAGGAGAAATATTCAATTATCGACTCATGACAAGAGGGTTTAACATTAAGATGAGGAGACTCATCTGAATACATTAGTGTATAATAAAATTTATAAGTTAACTCATATATGAGACAACTTTATTAAAAAGAAATAGTTTCATTAATATAATTTACAAAGACATTTTGCTCATATAATGAATAACCAGAACCCATTTTCCTATATAAGTAAAGTTGGCGACCTTAGTTGAGGGTGACCCAAAGGCTCCCTTTTCAATAGCTACCACACAGAAGTGTAGGGGAGGGCACTACTACATTCCCTGGATTGCTCCACTTTACCCTTGATCCGAACCTTATAATGCTGAGTGCTAAGCAAGGTGGCATCAAGTACCATTTTTTGAGTCTTTAGTATGACTTGACCTAGGATTGAACCCTGGTCTCCAGGACAAGTGGCAAACACTCTACTCATTAAGCCAATGAAAAGGAGAATACATATATATATATATATATATATGCTTTTGAATGGCCATATATGGGGGTCCATTGGAGTATATCACTTATGAGCTTGTCCCTGCTTCTCCAGTAGTGTCCTGCATGTCTGGTTTGTCTAACTTGGATAGTTTTCGTGATGGGAGGTAGGTGGCCGAATAGTTGGTGCTTCATTCAATATTGCTCACAGCATTCTTGTGTAATTGCTGTTTAGCTTTTTCTCCAGCCATTTTCTTAGCATCCAAGTAGTGCATCCATATAGCAGTATTGATATGACTGCAGCTTGGAAGAAACTGCATTTCATTTTATCGGTCGGGTCTGACTTCCATATGATCGATAGCTTATTGATAGCTGTCCATGCCTTCATTAGCCGCGTCTTTTTCAGTTGATGAGACACTACTTCCTAGGTAGGTGAACTTGTCTACAAGTTTCAGAGAGGTTCCGTCTAGTGTGGAAATGTTGCCTATTTCATTAAAGCACATGTATTCAGTTTTGTGTGCATTGACATGGAGGCCAATGCCTGTGGTGGCTTGTTCCAAACTATGCAGTAGTGTTTCAGTTTGGTTGGGTGTATTTGTCAGAATTGCTATGTCATCAGCGTAGGTAATTGTTTTTGCGGGTTACCTTCTGCTTCTTTGTCAGCTCAAAGCCATTTTCTTTGATTTTAAGAAATCAAAAATAAGATTGCATAAATATACTTAAAAGAAATACCAACTTTTTTTCTTGTTCCATATTAAAATTTTTGGTTATATATAATTGTAATGACATTTTTTTTAGGTTAAAAGGTGCTCAATGTTTTTGAGTGGAGCTATTTTAAAGCCTAAATTACAACCACACAGTACTCTTCCTATTATTCCAAGTTTCACACATCATAATCATCAGACAGAACTTTTTTTTTTCCATGGGATAAGTGTGGTGACATAAAAGTAATTAAAGTAGTAATTGATTGTAATATTTTAGGATTACACACACACACACACACACACACACACACACACACACACTATATATATATATATATATATATATATAGAGAGAGAGAGAGAAAGAGAGAGAGCATTTAGGCAGTAGATTTTCTTGCAGGCCTATTTTATGAAAGAAGATAAAGATTTAGAGTTGAGGTTTTTTTTTTATCAACCTTTTCATGTTCAGGAGTGAGATGTCACAAATGATATATCAACTTTCTTTTAGCTTTGTAGTTTTAACCACATTCTAGCTGATATATTCTCAGCTGTGTGTTGCATTCTGCAGCTTTTGGAAATTCCTTTCATTTTCTCACCATCTTGTAAGGTTTGTGTTAAGATTAAGTAGAGCACAGATAAAACTGGAAGAGCACCATTTCTTTTCAAAGAATTTGACTTTTGTTTATCCTCCTGTTATAAGGTATATCTAGTTCACACTGCAATTGTAAAATGCATGTAACTTTTGAGCATTAGATGCAGTTAAAATGCAAATAACTTGAATGAAATAGCTACAAGTGTCATCCAGGATTTACAGGTAACAGTATCGGTATTTGCCAGTTATTAGGTAAACAATATATATCAATTTTTCCAATCACAGACTAATCAATAAAACCTATCGATAGTTTTTTTTTTTTTTTTTAACTCAACAAAAGAATGTTAGAAATTTGAGGCAAAATTGAAACTGTCAAGGTTATGACAATCCTGATATCTGGTTATACCCAAAGTACAAGTCACACATATAATTGAAGTTTGGTATGAACATTAATCAAAGTTAAAAGTTTAGTAAAGGTAACCCAAAGCCCAACTTTTATTTAGACCTTATTTTTCTGATGGGGAATGAGAAACTTACTAAAAATAAGGTCTAAAGTTTGACTTCAAGTTACCTTTACCATGCTTTTAAACTGGATAACAGGAATAGAAATAAATTCTTTCCACATCTTGTTTATTCAACAAGACACAAAAAATAACCTTCTGATAGATACTTTTTTTTTTAGATACATTCAAAATATATTTTTAGAATAAGTGTAGAAATGAAAAAAAAAAAAATTTAAGATATTTGTTCTCTTAAATTTCATTCACACTCTATAGTACATTTTCTAAATGAATCTGTGCTGAACTCTTACACATATATGTTATATAATAAAAAAAAAGAAAATTTTAAATTGAAAAAAAAAAAAAAAAAAAAAAAAAAAAAAATCTTATTGGTAATTTTTGCCACTTTGAGACTAATCAATAAAACTTATTGGTAATGAGATTTTTTTTTTAATTCTACAATATAATGTTTATTAAAGCGAATACTACCACTTGAATCAGAAAAGAATATCAATTTTTTTCTTCTCTACAAAACAATTAGGATTCACATGGTAACCATTCACTAGCTAATAACATTAACAGAAATGCTGCTGTTGTATGTTAACGCAATATAAAATATTTTTGACAATCAAGTGAAAACCACAAGCCTTTTCCCAAAGGATAATAATATAGACATTAGGTCTGTGAAGCAAAGTTATTGAATTACTGATACTTAGCAGTACATTCATTTTTTGGATATTTGCCTATTAAAATGTTGCATTTTTGGAACATCAATATCTGTATGGGTCTAGCCAGCTATTTTTTTTGCTTTAACATGAAGCATTTTCAAATCTTTTACTAAGTGAACTTTAAATGGTGAAAACAAAGACTGTTTTCACATCTATTTTTATGATGTAATCTACATGCAACTTGGTCTCACTACAGAGAAAAGAGTAATTTCAATGTAATGTTATGAAGTATTATTTGACCAACAGTGTGTGTGTGTGTGTATATATATATCATCTTATAGAAATTCAAAGATATCAATTTTTTTTCATTGAAAAGGATTAGATAAATTATATCAAGTTTTCTTTTACTTTCATTTTTCATCTCACAATAACTTTCAATACTTTTTCTTGTTTCAGTGTTCTATATGTTTCTATTTCTTTTTTCCTTTGCAGTATTCTATATGTTTCTATTTACTTTGCTTTTTAATTCCCAGACATTTTTCTTTTTTCTATTTACTCAATGATTTAAAAGGATTTAAATCTCCAATATGACTGATACCACCACCATTTTAAACCCCTTGACAAGTATAAGTGTTGATTTATACATAAATCAGCCCATCATTTATGATTGATACTACTTTTACATAAGGAGAAAAATGCAAGACAAATTATGTTTTTTTCTAAGATAAATTTTCAATATTGCCATAATTGTAAATTTAGATATTAAATAACTTGTTCTGCTGAAAAAGCAATTTTGTTAATATAAAATTCTTGAGACATGTTCAATACATAAAAATGATAAAGTTTTGGGTTTTACCAATAATAGTCAGTGCATTTGGAACTATATCAAAAATAAATATTAGATGAGCTCAAAAATATTTTTGGTCTTTTATATAAAGCTGAAGTGGATTAATGTTAATGTTCTTGTGTCTAGACCAGGGCTGCTCCAAGTGGTCCATATAGACCCCTGAGGGTGAAAAAAAGCATAGGGATCCATAGGGAGTGAATTTACTAATGTGTATTTATAAATTCCTTTATAACAGTACAAAAATCTCTAGATCATGTAGACTAGTTGCCAATATTATACACATAGCAAAATGCCTGATTGAGTGTGATGGCTCTAAGTGATGTGTTGTTCATATATGACCAGTTCAACTGAATAAATAATCTAGTTCTGACTGAAAAGATCCGGATCTTTTAATGATGCATATAATCATATTTTCAGGAAAGAAAACATTGTGAAATCTGGGTTTAGCCATGTGTATTACTTACAAAGCAAACAGAGAAGCACTTTGAACACAGAATGTGGAGAGTTGTGGCTCAAACTCACAAACCTGCAACCTAATATTCATGATTTCCTCAGTGCCCAACAAAACTCAACCTTCTCATTAAAAAAATGATTCAAGAACTAAAAGTATGCTTGCATTCAGAGTTTATTGATTTTTTTCTCATATAAATTGTATTAAAAACTGGTAAATTTCTTATGTTTTGTAATTCAATATTCAATTCATTAGGAGATGAATGGAAATTAAATTTGGTTATAAGTACATCAAGTTAGAAGTTTGAGAAACTGATCTAAATCAACTCTGCAATATTAAAGATAAAAAAGAAGTTGGTTTCACATGCCATCAAAATTTGGTAGATTGGTTTGATTATGTTTTATGGCATATCAACCCTTGTAGATTGCCAAATCCTGCTTCATGATTTGTAAGGGAATAGTTTGTAGCTGAAATTATGTTTAAATGAGTCAGAGCTCATTTGTTTGTACACAAATGGTTTCAAGTATTGCTATTTAACATGAGTAATTCTATTTATCAATTATTCCCATCTAATTTAATATTAATCATTTGTTTGCACACAGTCAAATGGTTTCAAGTATAGTAAATGATTAAATAGTTCTATTTGACCCATAGATGGGACCCTAACAGGTCAGAGTGGACCTGGGAGTAATGCCAATGAAAGTAGTCCACATTCCTCAAAGCTCCAGGACTAGAGCCTCATCATCAGATGGTTTAGTTGGTTTGGTTTTATGGCATATCAACCGTTGTAGGTTATTTAATCTATTTTTATACATAGCTTTATTTCAACCAATTCAGTTTAACATAAGTACAGTTTAAATGTCAAAATAGTTCTATTTTAAACAATTCAGTTTAGCATAAGTACCTTGTTTAGTTCTATTTGACCCATAGATAGGACCCTTTCAGGTGGTACCACTCAAGGCCAGAGTTGACCTGGGAGTGATGGCAATAAAGGGTTACTCCACATTCACCAAAACTCCAGCATTACTGGAGCCTCACCATCAGACTGTTTAGTGTCATATCTAGGACATGCATTGAGGGAGTCTTACCCCTCTGCAGAGAAGCAGCCAGTATACTATCTAGGCCCAGATGGTTTAGTGTCATACCCAGAACATTCATTAGGGGTCGGGATCTTACCCACCTGCAGAGATGCAACTGGCACATTCTACAACTCCAGCCAACAAGGTGGAAATTTGGTAGAAAATATTTAGCTAAATAAAGCAGTAGGCATTGAAAAACTGAGTAAATTTCAAGTTTTTATAGCAAGATATCTATTCTATTCAAATGAAAGCAAATTTGATTAAATTTACTTTACAGAGGCATCTCAATATTACAAAAATCTTTATAAATTGTTTATCACTCAATTTTTTAAAATTCAGATATTAAAGTAAATAATAAAAACTATGCTGCCTCCATTATTACTTATGAGTACCAGTTGCTTTTATACATATATAGATAGTGAAAATATTTAAGTACCTGTCTTATGTTACCTTAGCCATTAATTATAAGTCATTAGTTGAAGGAAACATGTACCAAAAGTAAAAACTTTTTTGGTTTTAATTA
>CAUZXS010004118.1:0-95129 GCA_963585895.1 Sepioteuthis lessoniana
CTATAGTCTTGACCTTGCTCGCTGTGACTTTTGGTTATACCCTAAGCTCAGAGGCTGTCGTTATGAGACAATTGAGGAGATGAAAAAGGCTGTGACGAAGGTCATTGACAAGCTCACACAAGAGGACTTCCATGGGGCCTTCCAAAAGTTGTTGGAACGGTACAATAAGTGCATTGCAACAGGAGGAGATTATTTCGAAGGGGACTAGAGTTTCATGTGTGTACTATCAATAATAGTGCCCATACGAAAAAAAGTCTGGAAACTTATTGTGTGCTCCTTGTATAAATCTGAAAAGATTGATTAATTAATAGGTTTCGGGTTCTTTGTTTGATGTCAACCTTTGAAGGTTATTTAATTCCAAAGTGATTCAAATCAAACAGCAGTCGTGCTATTTCGCCCATAGTTTGAGGTGGATAAAATTGCTTGAACGTTTCCCATGGATATTAGTCCGAAAGTGAACTTTATTGCTCGATTGAAGATCGAACTAGGTTACTTCGAAACGGCAGTCAATTACTTTAGGCACTAAGCCATATAGAATCCTCCCTCCACTAGATAGACAGATTAATAGTCGAGAAAGAAGTACAATACTGAGATGGAAAAAAAAAGTTGAACACATCACGTTCGATAAACTAAGTTGGAAAAAAGAATAAAAAAGAGTCAGGAATAAAAAGGAATTCGTTTTGCTGTTTGTTTTTTTTTTAATCCAAGCAATTCGCTAAAATAAAATCAGAGGTAATTAACTCGGACAAAACCATTTGAAACAATTGAGAATGTGAACGAATAAGCATAAATCATTGGATGTAGATGCATATGTGAAGAAATAAACAAACTATTTTATAGCTGCACGTGGCCAGTATCGGAAGGAAATCTTTTTCTCTCATTCTTTCTCCAAGAATATATATATATATATAAACAAGGTAAAATCCCAAGACTCAGAGTTTTATATAGACGATCTTCTGTTGAGCATTTATCGACACGTATCAAGTGCTAATGTTTTAACGACATTGGTCTGGGTGACTGGGGTTCAATCCCAGGTTGATTAATACCAAAGACTCAAAAAATGGTACTTGATGCTGCCTTGCTTACCACTGAGCATAATAGGGTAAGCATCAAGAGTAAAGTGGAGAAATCAAGAGAACTGAGTAGCGCCATTCTCTACACCTTGGTGTAGTGGCTATTGTAAATGGAGCCTTCGGGTCACTCTTGACTAATGTCGCCAACTTACTAACTATGTTTGATTTGAAGTGAAGTGTCATAGTTAAAATGCGATGTGATTATTAGCTTGGGTATATCAGCTTTTTATTATCTTCTCATATCAAACTTTAACAAATCTTTTCACAGTCCATATACATTATTAATAAAATATCAGTTTACAGATCAAACCCTGTAAAGTAATTCTTCCGATAGTTCCCAAAAATGTATTCTTCAATTCTTTTTCTAACTACTTTTTCTGAAATCATCCAATTTAATCTTAATTTTTTACGCTATTGTTCTTAATGTTCTGACAAAGCAATTTTCTCAAAAATATTCTACTCTATTAAAAAGAAAAACAATTAGTTAATAGACTAAGTTTTGAAATGTATCTTGATAGTAAATTTCCAGTTCAAAAAAAAATAGAGAAACAATTTCTATCATAAGACATTCCATGAATTACTTTGGATGTTTTAATTAGATCACGTCTAAGTCTACTTTCAACAGAAGTAGTTGATCCAAATTTCTAAAACCTCTCTTGGTAACTGTAATTGCTAACCCTTTTATTATTTTTGTTACTCTTCTTTGCACCAGCACAGTCGGCTGAGGTTGCAGAATACACCGACTGCATCTCTTCAGAGGGGTAAGACTCCTACAATTAGTACTTATCCACCCAAGCCTACAGTGGTAGAAATTGATAGGGTTAAATATGGGTTAAATAAAACAGTTTAATATTTAAAATAGATGCAAACAAATGACTTATACTAAATTGAATTGTTATAACTGAACTGTTTGGTTATTTAACAGTGAATGAAATATTACTGGTCTTTAATTGATTTGTTTGTGGTACATAACAATACGTGGAACAATTTAACTTTGTTGACTCATGCAAAATTGAATTGTTTGAAATAAAACAGTTTGATCATTTAACTGTGTGCATCTACAAAATGAGTTTAGCAATCATGTATTTAATATATATGTAAAAACATGATTTGACATAAATTAACCAACAATGGTTTATATGCCATAAAACCAAACCAATCTTCTTTGTATGTCCTCCAGTCTAGATAATACACTTTGTTATATAATTAAGGAATGAGTTCTAATATTAATCATTTTTCGTTAATTATATTCTATCATTCAGTTTGGTAAGGCTTTGAACCATTCGAGTCTCTTAGTCCAAGTGCATAGTCATTGGGTGCAGTTTTACGCTCGCGCGGAAAGGATACCACAATCACCATTTGTTATAATAAACTCCCTGACAGGAAATGGGGGTGGAATGTTGATGACGTTATGCCCAAAAGAGATGATCATGAGAATTTGAGGATTTTGAAAAGACTTCAGGTGGGTAGTCGACCGTTGAAAGATAGAGTTGAATTTTCTACCGTTGAGGCGTGCGGTTCAGCTTTTCGGATCTCGACCGGCAGAAATGAATTGAGATATTAAGCATCATAAGATGCAAAGCACGTTGGGGAGGGGTCAGCGTAGTATGGTTAGCATAGGCCTTTAAGAATTGTGTTTTTCTCCTAGTGTTCCTGTAGATCGAAACCAGAAATTAATAAACTGGTTCGTGTCTGAAACGACATGGTTCACACTGCCACAACCATGTGCAGGTCTTCGTAGGAGAACGTCTCTTATGGGTTCCTCCTAGCTTCTTTAGCAGTGTCCCGCTTGTCTTGTCCGTCTTTTTTTAGATGGCTTTGGAGATGGAAGGTAAATGGTCATACAGCTGTTGTTTCGTGGAATGTTACTTCGAGGATTTGTTCAATAGGGCTCGTAGCTTTCTTATGCAGTTCCGTCAAGCTTTTTCTCAATAGACTTTCTCACTGTCCATGTTGTGTATCCGTACAGTAGTATTGACACAACCGCTGCTTGGAAGAAGTTCCGTTTTAATTTATCGGATAGATAAGATTTCCATTTGATCGATATCCTATCGATAGCAGACCATGTCTTCACCAGGCACGAAGTGACATCACTTTCAGTAGATGAGATGATACCACCGAAGTACGTGAACTTGACCACTAATTTCAGAGAACCGCCATTTACATTGGAAAATGCGGAAAAAATGGAGAAAATTCATAATTTGAGTCCAAGGTTTTCTTTTTACTTTTCTTTGTCTTTTCCAAAATTTTTCGTCGCTATAGTTTGAGAGAGAGGAAGAGAGGGAGAGAGAGAGAGAGAGAGAGAGAGAGAATGTATGTGTGTGTGTGTGTGTGTGTGTAAGAGTGTACATGCGTTTGTGCGTGCGTGTGTTTTGGCGTGTGTGTATGAGAGACATAGAGTATGTATTTGTGTGCACATGTGTTGGTGCACGTGTGAGAGAAAGAGTCAGAGAGAGGTAGCGAGTGTGTGTAAGAGACAGGGAGAGAATGTGTGTGAGAGAAAGTGTGTTTATGCATGTGAAAGGAAGGGAAAGAGAGAGAGAGAGAAACTAAAGTATATGTATGTGCGTGCGTATATGTGTGTGCGTGCGTATATGTGTTGGTGTGTGTGTATGTGTGTGTGTGTGTGTGTGTGTGTAAGATAGAAAGCGAGAAATAAAATAGACTAATATGTTTACCCTAAATAAAATGGCAGGATTATTTTCGTATTGACAGGCAATTCCACTAGTCCGTGAATTTTAGATTGCAGCATCAGTCATGGTGGTTAATGTAAATAGCATCGGTGGACTGAAAATCACAGTAAAATAAAAGAAAGAAAGAAGTGAGGTAGAGAAGGGAGAAGAAGGCAGGGAAGAATTCGGTATAGTGAGAGATGGGAAGAGATAAAAAGAAACAGTGACAGAGGAAGCATAACGAAGTGTAGTCTACCTAGTTATTACGTGTGACAAAAGTCACGGTTATATTTGAATTTCTAAAATGCCTTATCTTACCATCTCAATGGAATCTTTCATTACTCTGAAGGCGCTCGTGGCGTAACGGCAATCTTTGTAGAAAGTAAACTTGGTTATCCGAGTTCAAATTTCTTTAACTTATATGGATCCCTGCCTATGGACAATCAAAGGCAGGACGTCTGGCTCGAACATACGTACAGCAGCTATGTAGGGATACGGGATGTATCCCTGAAGACCTGCCAGAAGTGATGAATGATAGGGAGAAGTGGCGAGATAGGAGCAGGGTTATCCATGCTAGCGGCATGACATGATAATGTGTGTGTGTGTGTGTTTTGACATCGTCTGATCTGTTCTGAAACTGATTGGACGATGTTAATTATCTCCGCAGCAACAATCCTGTTGATCAATTTCCATTCTTTTTATCATAGTTCATTGTATATTCTGCTGATGAAACAATTAATACGTGGCTAAATTTCGTTAGAGTATCAGTCTCATTATTTGTGAAATTTATAACTAGGAACACGAACATATATAAAATTTCTAAGGTTGTGTTTTAGATCGTGTAATAATTTTTTTAATTTCATATGTAGGAATACACCTTCCAAATCAACAAATTTTTTAAAAAGTCATCAATGAAACAAACAGATCACAGTAGGTTAAAGACTTTAATTTGTTGCCTTTAAGTTTAGGTGCACAAGACGGAATAAACCAATTTTTTTAAATGTTCTCATGGCTGCTGCTGATATTGATCGGACGTAGTATAAAGTAAGTCACATGATAGTTAAATCGATTAAAGAGCTAATCACAAACTGTTTTCCTTGTTTTGGATCACTTACAAGCCGACAGCGGAGTATAAATATGGAAGAAAAAAGTAAGTCTAAAATCAGAAATAGAAATATCTTGCTCGTGGCAATGGTATCTCTCTTACCTTCGCAATTATTGCTCCAAATACAATAAGCGCCCAGCATTATCAACTTTCTACGACCCGACAGTTACTGTTATGTATGGACACACTACAAATGATAACAGACGGGTATTAATGTCATGTACTCTTTCATTGCGACATTAACACACTGAAGTACGAAATGGACAAAATTCACCCCTATTGATTTTTTTTTTTTTATGTTTATTATAAAGGTTATGTAGATATATTTATGTTTGACAAAATATAAGTATCATTTTTTTCTATTCAACATTTTTAATTGTAATTGGGGAATCCCGATTTCTGGAAAGTAGGGAGGACTCGCTACACAGGAGTGCAGATTGTTGACCCAACTAAATAGATGGTCCTTATTGTTTCAGTCATGACTTGCAACACTCCTAATTAATTACTAAATTTTTTAAAAATTATAAATTGTTTTCAGGATTTTTTTATTGTTGTCGGGGGTCTATGAATTTAGTGCTAAGAAAAAGTATTTTTCTTTAAGATTTTTTTTTTTTTTCACCCAAAATGGCAAAATTTAATAAGCTAGACTTAACAATTAACAGACAATTTATTTAAATTCAAAGCCAACAACTATCATTTATATGTAAAAGTTGCTTACAATCGGTCCCATTTCTTTAAGAACAACCATCCATACAAAAGTATATTACCTTTTTTCTTTTTCTTTTCTTTTTTTTTTCTTGATGATTGTCAATTATTTTTGATAGAGATTTTCTTCAGTTTTTTTCTTTCTGTCTTGAGAAATGCCCAGTTCAAAAACAGAACTGGTCCTAATTTTAAACTTGATCACTTGGGCAATAAAGATTGTCTAACAGTATAAATGAAAATGCGAAGTTCAATGTTTCCAGAGTCAAGCAAACAGAATTCATCAAAAAGTTAGAAATAACTATAGAATGTAGAAAGGATATTTTTAATGGTTGAAATTATTTCAACACCTTATTGAAGATTTTAAAAAAAATAGTTAACAGTTCATTAAAAAAAAAAAAAAAAGTTATATTGGTGCAAGTTTTTTTACAAGTTACGTGAATTGTGGCAGTTTATGCAAGCCTTTTTTTCTTTTTTTTTGTAAAATTTCTGATATCCTTCCTAACATACTGTTATTTCTTGTAAAATTGTCTAGTTTTTGCGAATAATGTTTGTAAATTTTATAAGCAAATACGTTTACAAGGATTCTGAAAGCATGATTGGAGTTTTAATTTTCAACTTGCCGTGCCTTGTGCGTTTTTGCTTGTTTTGGAGTCTACCGTTGAAAATATTGTAAATTAAGAAAATAATTGATCTGTATTAACGCAACAAATGAATTTGTCGTTAAAAAAAACTTTCAATAATCTGTATACTCCCTCTGTTATCAACCACACGAAAAATCGATGCGGTGTTTTCGCGTAGACGGTTTGGGCTGGTTTTTAAAAAAATGAAGGTCATTTTAGTTTAAGTCTCCACTGCTTTTTTTTGCTTTTTTTTTTTTTTCCCCCCTTTATTTTAATACAATTATTGCTATCCATTTTATTACGTACTATACTATTCTCTAATTTTTATTTTTTTCATTTAAGTGAACTTTTAGCTTTTTAAATGTTACAAAACTTTTAGATTACCAGTCCTTTTTTTTCCTTTTCAATAAAGTCAGTATTCTCTCGCTCTCTCATTTTGGAGAAAATGTCACCTCTGAATGAAACCAACATTTATTCATCTCGAGATTATTTATATCTGCTATCATCATCCTTGAACTAATAATAGTTCGTTGTCAGTGTAAAAAGTAAAGTGGTTGGCTTTTTAGTACATGACTGGCATGCACGCTTTTTCTTTCCTCGTCTTTTCTGTTTCATATCATTGTTGTGTTAGAGGGAGGCGGAAAGAAACCTTTCTCATCCTCCATCAGTTTTGTCAACTCTTTCTACTCCCCTTTTCGTTGCACCCAAGCAAACAATATTATGGCTGTTGCGATCCTTACGCACGCACAGCAACGCAAACTTATCATCGCTTACTGCTTGTTTATGCCGCTTATTCATTCATTCAGTTTTTCATTCATCTAGGTGATATCTATCCTCTCAGAAGTCAATGATGTTTTTGTTTTTCACGTGATTTTTCTTTTGTTTACCTCTCTATGCTTTTACGTGAAACCTGAATATTTAACATTATTTTGATTCTTTTTTTTTTTCCTTAAGAGATAAAATTGCCTTCAGAAAACAGTGGAATATTGAAAATAATCTATTTAAATCGCTCATTTTCATAAACAATTTTTTTTATTCATCTTGCAATATGGTCACGTGTCTCTAACCTTCCTTCCATTCTTGTTTAATGTTTGTTAATTTTTGTGTACACGTCGGATATATTGTCTTTGTTTTTCTTTCTCCTCACCTTTCTTTGTAATTTTCAGGAGAGCTGATTCTTGTCTGTTTATAGTCATTTATTTATATTTGATAAATACTACTATGTATCTATTGTCAGAATTTCTCAGGCGAGGAATTTAATTACCATTACACTGATTTATTGGAATTTATCTTATAATTGTTAGGGTTATAACGTTTCGCTAAGTACCTGAAGGTTTACGGGTACAATGGTCGAAACGATACGAAACAATCGCAAGATGACAACAGTTGGAATAAATTAGTTTACAAAACATTGCTTTTATTTACAGATATCAAATTAAAGATTTGCTTTTACTTTTAAAAAAATCAAGACGTTTACCTGATGTTTTTGAGAATGTCATTCATTATTTTGGAGAAATACTTCTGAGTTCATTGCAATAAAATGTGATTGACATTGTGATGAAATATTATTTAAGCATTAGGATTAGAAAATATTGAGGATTACTATTCAATCCCTTGGCTTTTTTCCTTATTCATTGATAGTATTTTTAATGAATTAATTGTCGAAGTTCAAGTTGAATTTTAGTCAGTAATCACCAATCGATTCTGGTATATATTCTTATTTAATAATTAGTTGTGTAAAGTTCTTAAAACTGTATTTAAGGTCTTCCTTTTTTTTTCTTTTTTCTTAGTAGGGGTATCTTATCTATTTTTATGTATCAGTATACATATTTCGAGTAAACCCAATGCTAGCATTTAAGGATTTTAGAATTTCGTATAGATTTTTTTTTTTTTTTTGTCTAAAATTTTATCGATCCTGGGTGAAGTGTGCCGACGAATCGAAGTTGCGAAAAGGGGATTCCTTTCACAGACAACGATTAACCCTTGTCCGTAGAGAAGATATTTACCCGACTCCCTCCAAGTCAGATTGACACAATCATTTGATAATGGGGACCAATGCACGGCCGAGCAATAAACTCAGCCTTGCTAAGTAGTTATTGCCTGGAGATGGGGTCCTCTGAAACCAAGCTAATATTATTTTCTCACCCGACACAGAGAAACCTTTTATAACTAAGGTAACAGCCTCCACTCCCTCTTACTCTTCCTGTAGAAGGCTATAAATAAGGAGGTGGGTGTGGTACATGCAGTTTAAAGACATTGCAGGGTCAGTTCCACTTTTCATCAACCAATACAGTCCCTCCAAACTCGGGTAGTTTATCCTACGCTTTTTTCCCTCCCTCACACACCCTCCTGACAAGAGGAGAAAAGAAAAAGGAGATATAACATCAATGGGGACTAATGGGTGCCAGGTCTTTCTGTTTTTTAGCCTTAGGCTCCACTGACAATTGCAGTTTTCAGTATTACCCAGGACCAATATCTTTAGGCAGGAAGCAGACTTGGTCTACTCCAACATCTCTTTTGAGATGCACAGTTTGGACAATACCCCTATTGTCTTTTAGGCCGGGCCCCTTCAATGCCAACACACTCAAAGTGGAACCACTCATCATTCAAATGATAACTTATCATGTCTAATTCACTCTGTGAGGTGTTACAAGTAGGAAACAGCTAAATGAGGTTTTCCTCCCTGTTATTGAAAGAGGTGTCTAGAGGAAGGGCCAAATAATCAGTCCCAAACTTATCTGGGTTGTCAAGTGACAGAGAAAGCTCTGAAATAGTTTTGTGAGGATCCATCTCTTAAAACATCTCTATCTCCCTGTCTGACCATGTGCTGATCTTACCACATCATCTCTTGGAATAACATCTCGAATTGTGCCCAATATCCAAAAGGGTCAAGGTTTGCATAAGCTCTCAATGAGGACCACCTTCTTTTGAAGGTGGTTTTATAGTAGCAACCAAGATCCTACTGAGGTCAAGAAGGTACTCATTATACCATAGCTCATGGAACTTTAGTAGCCATTGAGTTTCTGAGTTCCGTCGTCTCCACTAACTTTCTCTGACGGGGAGGACCCAGGCAGAGAGCTCGCCTTTCCCTAACTGTTGGGAGCATGTTGGGGATGATCACCACTAAATGCCTTTCAGCAAACTCCAGGTATGTCAGGGGACAATTATTCACTACCCTCTGGTTATCTGACACAACAGTCAGAAGGGAGAAATAATCTACTTTGCTTCTACCAATAACCTTGTAGAGGCAAGTTTTCAAAGTTTGAATGTCTCATTCTCAAACTCTCCCAGGATGTCTTTGAGTCTTTCTTGCCAAAATGTTTTCACTGGCCAATGGATCAAACACTTTGATGACCACCTCAGAAAGAACCTGCCTTTTGGGTGACACTTCAGGATTGCATCTAATAGGGACAACATGAGATCATACCTGTACTACTGTGTCCTCTTCAGTGGGCTGAAGAGAGGGGTCAAGCGGACATTTGGCTAATAGTGGAGAATACCATTAAATTATCTGTGTCAGTTGCTAAATGCTTGAGAGCAATGAAATGAGTTGTAGGAATCTCTAGAAACTCCCAGATTCCCCCTAAAATCTTCTATTTTTGAGTTAAAGATGGTGATTTTTGCATGCAACGGGATTATGGCCAAAAATTTAAAATTGTGGTTTTTGGCAGTTTTGTTGATTTTGGATACTAAATTCAGTGTCCTGTCTGTCTTGTTGGATTTTACATACTATTTGACAATTATGTCTAGATTCCTTTTCTATCAACAGCATGATTGAGTGGCAAGATGAAGAGGATGCATGGAAAGGGTTTTCCCAAATAATCTCTAGATTTGGTTTCTACAGGTTCTCTATGCAAAATATTTACATTATGATGTTATTCGTTTCTGTTGACCCTTATTGGTTGAATATCGAATGACTACCACTTCCATCAAGACCATCATGCAGAAAGTGAATTTTGTTTAACTCATGGAAAGCAGGTAATTCAAGTGATCTGATCAACTGACTTGTAAGTTGGATGCATTGCACATAATCAAATTTACACCCTAACATGTGTCTTGCAACTCCTCCACTTCTGGTTGGTGCTTCTTTCTAAATTTGTCAAGTTTGTCATAAGTAGGAAGAATATCAGCACCTTTCAACAAAAGATAAATATCTATGTATATGCAGTTTGACATCTTCTCACTTTCAAATATTGCTGATGCAACTTGCAAAGGTATGTGTTGCTGAAAGGTTGCACCAGCCTTGTCCTAGAAAATCGATTTGCCAATTTTACTGACTTACTTGTTTTGAAGGTATTTCTTCTTCAAGCCAAATGCAAACAGTTTGCTGGGTGAAACATTTTCCTCCTGCATTTTAGTGGTAATGGCTTCCATGTAATTGTTAAGATGGTAGCATTGTTGGCAATCACCAACTTCATCAAAAAGATGTGTGGATTTCTTGACATAGTTCTTGTGATGAAGGCAAACAATCTCTTTCATTGTTTTGCAAGAACTCAACAGGGATTGATTTTTACCCTGGTGATTTTTGTACTGCACAAATACTTTTTTTTTATGTCAGCCATAAGCTTGTCACTTGAGAAGTGCATCCAATTTAATGCAAACTTGGTCCAGAACATAATCAAAGTTCAGTTCCTTGTCAAAACAGCTTCTCTTACACTCTTTGAAGATTTGAAAGAGTTCAATGTTGGTCATCTGATTCATTTTGTTAGAATCTAAAAAATAATGTAATATGTTAAAAAGATTCTTTCGTAAGAGTGAGAGCTTGGACTTCAGGCAATTTTTACTAACACCTTTGACACATAGTGCACTCACTAGAGAATTTATCTTCTTGGTGGATTATGACCCTTACTCTTTTCAAAACAGTACATTCACAATGCATTACATACAACAATGCATTCATCTGGAAATTTCCCAGTGAATCCCGTTCTCTATTTCTCTGGTTTAACCCATGTACACTAAAAAATAGCTATCTCCTGTTTAATATACTGTCACAGAATGGTTTTCTTGAGTCTTCTTATCTATGCCATAGTACTCTGTGAAAAATTGATGTCAGGGTGAATTAATGGATTTTCTGTGCACTTTTCTTTTAAAAGTACCTATTATTAGCCCAGAAATTGACCAAAAATATTGTAAATTGAAAGTTATGTGCTCAGGACTGCCATATATCAAGTTATTTGTGCCAGAAATAGATTTGGCACTCTATAAAACATAGATAGAAAAAAATCTGATCAAAAATAAGATCAGTTATGCCATTTTGAGTATATTGCAGATCTTTATTTCATATAGGAAATAGCTGCAAAATCAAGATACATTTTCCTCAGAAACTATTTGAAAATGTTCCCAGGAATGTTTTTTTTTTTTTTTTTTTTTTTTTTTTTTTCAAAAAATAATTATGCCTACATGGCCTGGTGACTCATAATTTGATGTTAAAAAGTACAAAAATATCATCTAAGGGCTTTTTCTCTATCTCAGGTAAAAGTTTAACAGTTAGACTGGAAGTTGGGACTAAAACAAAAAAAAAAAATTTTTTTTTTTTTTTTTTTTTCTTCCTCCCTCTGAGGAATGACAAGTTTTACCCCCAAAATACAGGTGTTAATGCCTAGTGAATGAATCTTTTTTTTATGTCTTTGGTGCCATTTTGAACCCCATGATTTGTGCTTTAGCCAATTTCTACTGTTTATACTGCAAAAATGTACTTGGGTCCATTTCTAGCATTATCAAAACAAAATCTTGCACAGCTACAAAAATCTGAAACTTTCCATAACTTCAAACATGCATAACTTGGTAAATATTTGAAATTAAAGTACAAGTGAGCCCATCTTGGAAAACTAAGAAAAAGTACTTTAAGGATTTTAGTCTCAAACCATGAAAAAAAAAGTTGCAAAAATTCCAAATATCTGCTTCTACCCTATTTTGTCCCACTCGACATCATGTGTGCTCAATTCACCATCCCTTCTCGTCTCACCTCTAAGGTTGTGAAAGTTAGTGTTGCTTGACTGGATAACAAACCTGCCTTCCAGCAGACACTCTTTAGCCAACAAATACAATCCGGCCAGCTTCTTTGGATCTGATTTGGTCATCACCAGGTCATCCACATAAAATTGGCTCTCTATCTTTGACAAGCATCCAAATAGTACCAAGCTGCATGGAATTTTAGGATACTCCCAAGTACAGAGAATCTGGAGGTGAACCTAAATATAAGATGGAATAACACTAACAATAGGTTTGATTCCCATCCTTAACAAAAAAAAACAGAACCTATTCCTGTCTGCCTCCAAGTCAAGACTAATCCTCAGGAATGCTTTCCAGATGTCAGCCAATTGGACATGTCCTGAATTACAGCAAGTTGAGCATATCACCTATTGGGCCTACACCAGAGTAGGCAACCTCATTTAGTGTGACCAAATTACCAGTCTTCAATTAAACACAGGCCTCATCTTGGTTGTAACCACAAACCAGTTTTAAACATGAGACAATGTAGCATCTTGGTATAATTCCTAAAGTCTTAAAGGGGCAGGAATATCTCTTTGATTATTCATTCTTGTTCCTGCTAGAACACCACATTCAAGAAATTGCAGTACGTCCCTTTGGGCTCTAAACTACACAGTCCAAAATGTGCAGGGCGACTGCATGATTAGAAAGGACCTGGGCTGACTTGTCAGTATGCCAGAGCAATTGCACATAGTACTTCCTGTCTTTCAAAGTTATAAACTTTTGTAAACACTGTACTTATTCCTGGAAAACTCCTCCGTCTGGGAGTTACTTGCAATCCCTCTCCACCTTGCTGGAAGGAAACAATTCTAACTGCTTGGGGCCCAAGATGCAGTCCAACAATTCACTTGATTGACCCAAAGTTTGAACCAAACTGCCCAGCAAGGAAACAACTTACCTTCTCAAAAACGTCCAACAGTATGTTTAAATTGTCATATAAAAAGATATATCCAATGTATGTGCCACCAGAACTGAAGAATGCTGACACCCTAGATCAACTTCAAAAACCACATCTGAATCCTCTGTCACACTCGCCAAGAGGGGTAGATGGTTTGAACTGACAATCAAGACCAATAGATTCTATGGTATCCAATGTTTACAACATGTCATTGTACCGGTAAGTACAAATGCTCCCAGTGTCCTGCAGGCAATTGGCAGAACTGCCCCCCTCTCTCTTCTACTGAAGGTCACACAGATGACCAGAGTAATTTGTGAGTGTACCCAAAAAATGTTTAAAAGTCTGAAACCACTTGGAATGATTCATCTCTATTAATTTAGGCACCTCTGGACTTGGGTAAGGGTTCATGAGGGATCCTGGTCAGCATCAAGAGAACTAGTAATTTCACTTCCTTTGATTGCTTAACTGGTCTTTCACAATATGGTGGACAGGAGTAATCTTCCACACACCAGATCCATCGTTCCTTTCAGCTCTCTCGGGAACTTGAGGATTAGAAGTTTAGCCATCTGTCAGGCCTCAACTAAATCATCTTTAGAGAAGTCACAGGAAAAAAGCTCTCTAGCTCACCCAAGAGTAAACAAACTAAAATAAAATTTTCCAGGTCCGAATATTTTTATTTATTTTATTTTATTTTTTTTTAGCATAGTCAATAATATCCCGAAATGTTCTGTCAATGATCTCCATGTCTAAATACTCCCATTTCATTTTCAAGAGAGCAATTTGGTAATCCTCATTGATGCAACTAAGGGGGTTAATTAACAGCAATGGCTTGTCCAGACAGAACATTTTAAGAAATTTAGTGTCTCAGCATCATTAACCATGCCAGCCTCACAGTTTTCAAATCGCAATAAGAAATTACAAAAACACATGTGGTCACTAGCCATCTCCCAGTCACTGAATGTTGGCTCTGTGATCTGCACTTGAGGTAGTTTCACAGTAAAGGAAGAAGGGTTTCTTGTTCATGCCGACTCGAGAATACAGAAGAGTGGATTCAGGTAAGCACTGGTCTCTGGCAGAAGTAGAAAAGAATCTATCTCCTTCAAGTTCTTAATGCATCTTTCGGACGGTGATTAGGTGTAACAGCTGATCCTGGGCATCTGCTACAGTGAATAGTTCAGTGGAATCAATATATGAAAAAGAAAGAAAAAAACGAAATATATTCTACAATTACAATAGATACATTTCCTTTTCACAAAATGTTGAAAATTTTATGGACCAGGGTAACCCTGGGTGAAGTGGGCCTACAAATCGAAATTGCTAAAAAGAAACACCTTTTGCGACCCAGTCCTAGCTTTGTTCTGGTAACAACTGATCACTGCCAAAATTGCAGTTAATGATTTAACCCTTGTAGTCCATAGCAAAGATGTTTTTAGTGTGGAAGGGGAAGCCATAAAAGGCTTAGGTAACTGCCTCCATCCCCTATTATTCTTCTGGCAGGAGATGATAGATGAGGTAGACATAGCACGCATGCCCTAAAAATACTGCAGGGCTAGTCCTATTGTTCCTCAACAGATCCAGCGGATCCAAACTAAATAAACATGCATAACACCAGCCACCAATAGAAATAACTTCTATTGCTGCTTTCTATTTAGATAATGCATGTTGATGGAATACTGGGGGGTTTTTTGTTTTGTTTTTTTGTTAACCATAAAAATTGGACTTTCTATAAACTTTGCAGTCCTATTAACAAAATAAAATTTGAAAATGTTTCCTTCAAATTTTTCTTTGTTCTGAAAAGTGATTAAAAAAAAAAAAAAAAAAAATTACAAATATAGATATATAGCATGGATTAGATATTGTGCATGCATGTCTTACTCGCTCAACAGAAAGCTAATTTCCATTATTCACTCAATCATTATAACATGTTTTCTTCTTTTGCGAAAATCTTGGTTCAGTTTAATATGACAACACTTTAATTATGAGGGCAAAGAATAAATCAAAGTTACTAAAAATTGTTTATAATGTTAGCTCTATAACCATTGGGAAAGTATCTCAGTATTTTTCATAAAATATGACAAACCAAGATTACACTTTAATAGTAAGTAAAGTAAAGTAGGCGACCATAGTCGAGGGTGACCCGAAGGCTCCCTTTTCGATAGCTTACTATACCAAGGTGTAGGGGAGGGCGCTACTCCATTCCATGGATTGCTCCACTTTACCCTTGATCCGTACCTTATAATGCTGAGTGTTAAGCAAGGAGGCATCAAGTACTGTTTTTATTATTTTAATGGAATTTTTAATACTTGTGTGAAATTAGTATTGGGTTCACCGTAATCATTTCATCAGATAGTTAAAGGCTATTTGTAGAAAAAAAATTTTGAAGTTGGGTTATTTAACAAAGTTAGTATTGCTTATACAAATTCTACTTCTGGGTTATTAATTTCTTATAAATTTTAAGATTCATAAATGTTAATAAGCATACTACAAGCATCACACAACACCTTGAAATTGCATGTTGAAATAAACCTTTTAACATATGAGTTTTATCAAAATCTTTGATATCGTTTACTTACATGTTTTAGACATATTCATCAGCCTTACACCTAGTTTCATTACAGAGCTCATATTACCACAATGGAATTTCTCAGTGCTGTATAGTGAAACTAGTTTGCTATATTGCAAAAAGCTTCATTTTCAGCTTCAAAATTGACAATACTTATTTGGTTTTTGTATTTGGTGTATTATTAATCTTTGACCCAAATTTTGCTAATTTCTAGCTGTTTGTGAAAATAATAATTTTGTAAATCTATTCATAAATATTATAAATCTCTAGATATCTATTTTTACCTTTTTTTTTTATATAATTACAAATCCCATCATTTTAATGGGTACTATGTGAGTAATAAGTGATGTGGATCAAATCTAGATGTATCTATGTAAAAATCATCTTTTTCTTTTAATATTGAAAATCTCTCTTTCTCTCTCTTTTGGTGGATATTCTAAGAACTATTGGATGAGGAGAGAATATTGTTTTTTTATTTGATTCCATTTGGAGTTAACTGAATTACTATTACTCCCTATCTTTCAGTTGTAAGTAGTCAGTTATGAATAGAAAAAACTGTTTAAAAACAGACTATTTTAGCAGATATTAATGCATTGTTATATCTATCTTTTAAATTACTTATATTATTGGTATTGTATAAAAAGAAAAGAATTATATAACCCAGTTTAATTTACATGTCATCTCTTTAAGTTTTACACTGTTGTATAAAACAAAAACCTATCTATACAGAGCAGTTATTTATTGGTTGATATTCAGAACTTGTTTTCTTTAATTTGAGAATCTGATTTATTTAGCAAGTATGATGGTTTAAGAAATTTTTATGTAAATCCTAACTTGACCAATTCTCGTTCAACTTTTAATCACCTTTTCTTTTCCATTTTCCTGAAAATAAAAAACGACATTTAAGCATAGAATTTTGAGTTCTTATTACACATACTGTTAAGATTTAAAATCATTTGAACGAGAATTGGTCTAGAGATTACAAAATGAGATCAAATTTTCTGAAACACCCTGTATGATGAAATCGTACAACTATAACATTGTTGTCATTTAATTATAATCATATAAAAAATACAATATTACCTACCCAATAAAGTCAAGTTCATAATATGGAACATTTATTTATAAAAGAGAATCTTTATTAATTCACCGGACATCCTTTTGTTAATTATTGCAAAAGTCATGGAACCTCGAAACATATTAATAGACTTTCACTTTAGTTACTTTCAAGTTAGCTAAACAGAATCTTTATCTTTATAAGTATATAAAGTAGATATTGAACTGAAAATTTCACTGCCAAAAACCAAAGTTGTAATCTTAACCTATTTATTGAAACATCAAGACTTTTAAAAAATCATGTTTTTACATGTACCACCAGCAATAGCCATAAACATTAATCTCCTGAAGACATTAATGTCATCACAAAAATATAGTTGAAATCTTATGTAATTCTCTCACTAAGATATTTAGATTAAATTTAATCCAAGTGTTCTTGTTAATGTCTATTTTGAAATCAGATTCTATTCAAGCCTTCTACTGGAATTTATTGAAAGTCTCACCTAGAGTTGGGTTTTCAGCTAGAAAGGGTATAAATAAATGTTATCAAATATGTTTTTCATGTATCAATTTTAAAATTCAATCCGTCTTTTGCAATGTATTTTGAAGGTTTTATTTTTATTTATTTTTCTCAAATCAGGTTAGAATGCCAAGTGATGACAGCAAATCGGAAGGAGTGGATCAAAAACCTACGCCTCAGAATGCCTCTGTTACTTCTACACCTACCTCTGCAGGTGGTGGGACAGCCTCTGCACCTAAATCACAGTCTCAACCATTAGTAAGTTTGTGTGTGAGAGAGAGTGAGCAAAAGTTCCCCATATCTCCATTTTAAAGAAAAAGAAAGAAAATTAACTAGTGACCTGCATACACTATAGAACCTAATTTTTATTTAATTTTCTTTAAAAAAAATAAAAATAAATAAAAATAAAAAAAATGTTGCAAACTCTTAAAAATCGCTGTACTATTTTTTTTTCTCCTTTCAATAAATTCCATGAACATGAAATCAAATATTGAAATCAAACTTTAAATTTAAACATAAAAGAATGTACTTATGAAATCTCTGCAACACAAATTTGGTCTCTTTTTTTTATTTTTTTCCTATTAAATGAATTTTTTTTTTTTAATAAAGAAACGTGGGAGCAGGGACAAAATAATGCCGTTAATTAAAAAAAAAAAAATGAACTAAGAATTTATACTTAGGGACTTAGAATTGTATTTTTTCCCTTCATTCTTTCAAAAGAAAAGTAATTTTATTTAATTTATACTGTAGATTTGATGAGGAGGAACGGACTGGGCCAATTTAAAAATGCACTTGAAAGATATTTTGAATGCCTGGTGTCAAAGTAATGTCATCTATGTTGGTGTTATTAGGTACAAAATAGTTGGTGTTTAAGACCAGATCACTTCCTTTCTGTTGCATTTATTTTTATCTCGTATATGTCATTAGATATTACTGACTGATACAGTCGGGGGGTTGGGGGGGTCATATGTGTATTGTCTCCTAGATATTTTCATCTGAGACAGTTTGCTGCTTTTTTATTTTTATTTTTTTCTCTGCGGAAAAAAAGTGTCTGCCATAGCACACATTATACACTCCCACTCAGTTACGCTGCTCTGTTCAAGGACTTTAAACTAACATTAAAAGTTTCTATCGTCTTACTATATCAAATATATTTACCATAAATTTCAATTTGAACTATTTTTGTCAAGTATTTACGCTAGCCACATGCTATATAATACTTTTCCAATTGACCGCCATTATGTTGAAGGTCGGAGGTCACGTAAGAAAGGCACAAGCTGATTGGATAGTTAAAATTCATAAAAAGTCATCTGAGTTAGGTTTTCTATGAATGAAAACATGGAGCAAATTCAATCTTATGAAGTCAGTTAAGCTTTAGTGTTAAATTTTAAAATATTTTAAGAAATACTAATTATTAAAACAGAATTTTTAACAAAATCATGTCTGGTTTTATTACTTTTTACTAATTTCCCTGTTGACAATTCCTATCTGTTATAAATGCAGATACTGAGTTCTGTTTTATGTATTACAGTTCATTTTAAAAACAAAACTGTTCCCTCTTTTTATTTGACAACTTGATAAAATAAAAGCTGAATTTTAAACTCTTAGGTAGTTCAAAGTTAAAGCGTTTTTAATTTTAAACGCTAAAATCACAATCAACAAAAACTGAGAAGAGCCCTGAGAAATTCTGATTTTCATTGTTGATAACGTCTAGGTGGACAGGTTATTTTGCTCAGAAAGAACTTTAATCTTGATTGTGTGTGGTTGTTTGTCGGGGAGTGTAGGGTTTTGTTGGGTTTTCTTTTTTTTTTTTTCTTTTTTTTTCCTTTCTTTCAAAAGAAAAGTAAATTTATTTAATTTATACTGTAGATTTGATGCGGAGGAAGCTCCACCAACACTGATATTGATTCTGTCGTTTGTTGTTGGGAATGTGAGTGTCAAGCGAAAGAGACATCATTCATATACTTTCATTGACTCTGAAAGAGGGACACAACATTGCTAGAAAAAAAACTTTGTTGGCGAAGACTCTTTTGTTCTGAGTAAGGAGAAAGAAAGGCGGAAGTATTGTTAAAGAAAACTTGACCCCCTTTCTTTCTAAACAAGTGAAGGAGTCTTAATAAAACTGTAAATTGTAAAATACTCAGAAATATACGTAAAGAAGTACTTCCCTCTTTACTTTTATTTTGTTTTAGGTATGTTTTTAATTGTCGGGAATTCACTGATTTTCTTGCCTGTGTGCTAATAAAATTATTACTCATATTTAGAAATATGTTCAGCCTTATTAAAATTAAGACTGAAGAGTAAGTACGTTAACAACCCATTTTTTTCTCCTCCAGAATTTTTTTTTTTTTTTTTTTTTTTTTTTTAAGTTCTGTTTCAAAAATTTGTTTACAATAAATTTTGTATAATGAAGTAGAAATAATCTACCAAAACTATGAACATTTAATTCTTAAGAGAATTTTTTTTCCATTTGAAACTGCGTAAATTTGAATTACATCAACTGGCCTTTGCTGAGTTTTTACGTGTAATAAAAATTACATACATTTCAATATTTCATTGATATGAAATGCACAAAATATAAAAAGTGAAAAAAGATTAATCTCTCTCTCTCTCTCTCTCGATAACTATTTATCAAATCATTGTTTATATTTACATTTTTTTCATATACAGGTACTGAATAATTTATCCTGCAAACTTAGGACTGAAGGTGGTCCGGATTTATGTATACTGGCTAAATATATACTTAAAATATGTCATGATCAATGAAACTGTATTGAAGATACAAGAGTATATTTGATCTTTATTAATTCATTTAAAATTCTTAAAATATCTGTACCGTGTATAAGATTATGAAAAAAAAACATAAATTTAAAATTTATTTGCTTTATAAATCACAAGAAATGCCCTTATCCCAACAAGTAATTTGCTCTTGATGATATTAGCATCTACTAGAGCAAATTGCTGAAAATAGTCATCCCCTTACATATGTTGCCCTCAGTATATAATTCCAAAATAAAGAAGCTTCAACAGCAGTGTATACTTATTCAGCTGATGGTCCCTCGTCAGATATAGTTGTTGTCGAGGGCGACTCGAAGGCTTCCTTTTCAATAGCAACAACACCGAAGTGTTGGGGAGGGCACTACTCCATTCCGTGGCTTGCTCCGCTTTACTCTTGATCCGTACCTTATAATGTTGAGTGTTAAGCAAGGCAGTATCAAGTATCTTTTTTTTTTTAGTCTTTGGTATGACTCAACTTGGGATTGAACCCCGGTCTCCTGGACAATTGGCAAACACTCTACTCATTAGACTAGCCTTCCTTTCGTCAGATGTAAAGTTCGCGACAGTAGTCGCGGCTCCCTCTTTTCAATAGCTACTACACCAAGGTGTAAGGGGCGCTACCCCTTTCCCTGGATTGTTCCACTTTACCCTTGATACGCACCTTATATTACTGAGTGTTAAGCAAGGATGTATTGAGTACCATTTTTAAAGTCTTTGGTATGACGCGACCTGAGATTGAACCTAGGTCTCCAGGACCATTGGTGAACACTCTACCCACTAAGTTGGTTTAAATATGCCTCTTCAACTTCACAATCTTCAAAATCCTTTAATTTGTAAACATTCAGCTTTCAAAGGCGCTGCCTTTGTTTACCTACCAGAATATTCACACAGTTGACAATTTTAATTCCTTGTGAAAATATTTAGCTTGTTCCATAATAATTGATGTACCACCACTTATACTCTTTGCTCAAATGTTATACCAAAGCACTTACTACTGAACAAGAAATTAGGAATAAGTTGCTTTCAGTTTGGGTGGTTTACCATGAATGAAGAGTTTACAGATCTTAATTGGAACTTCTGTAGCTATGTCAGTACTTCTGTATCTTTGCACTACTTGGACTTTAATGAAACACTTGGAGAAAAAGCTAGATGGGAAATACACAAAAACGCTGTATGTTTTAAATAAATCCTGAAAACAGCAGCTGTACGGCCACTTACTGCCCGCTTTACAAACTATCCAAGTAAGACAAGATAGTTTAGTCTCTTGAGTAATTCTACTAAAATTATGTCCAATGTAATGTCTGCTTTTAGTTGATCTGGTGTATATATAGATATATTTCTTTTAAATACTCTGTCTGATGGCAAAAGCTGCTTGGTAGCGCCAGGAGTGGCAATACCACCTTGAGCTACTGAAACTGTTATCACCCTGGTTGGCGGCTGATGAGGTTAGGGTATCGCACGTGCTTTCACATGTATGATGAAAAAAAAAAAAAAAAAGTAATTCTACTGTCTTTATACACTGAACACTAAATGTTTCCTTTTCTGTTTGCTATTAATAAGTTTCATTTCTGCTGATCTTTTAGACATGATTAACAAAAAAGGTAATTAGAATTTGTTGTTTTAGACTTAGGAATAAATCAAAATGAATAATCACTGCCAGAAGATCACTTGTACACAATAACTGTCTCACTTGAACTGGTGGTGTGTGACATTTATGCCACAGAGATTAAAGCAGAACAACCACACAATTAACTACAGCTGTACCTGTAACACTATTTGACAGCACTCTAAATTCAAACATACCGGTTTCAGAAATAGCTGGTTTTCTGGATTTTTCAGCTTTCTGGGAGCTAAATAAAATGCTTCAGTACTTGCATAAGTCTTCTTGAATTGAGTTTATGTTCTGGATTTTCCTTGATAACAAAACTTAACAACACTTTAGTTATGCATTACCTTAATGGATAGTAAAATTTTATTTTTATTTTTTATTTTTTTTTTTTTTATTTTTTTTTTTTTTTTTTTTAAGATTAACTCTCCTCATGTTTCCTTTTAGACTAAAGTAATCTTCTATACTAAACAGTTTCTCATGTTCTGCAAAATTAGCTTCAAATAGCATCATTAATTTTATTGAATCCTTTTTAATTTGGCTAATGCATTGTTAATTAAATTAAACATGAAAAGGTCAAAAAATAATTGGAGAATTCATCCTTTTAAAGTATATCCTTTTTATTTTTTTATTGACAAATAAATGTCTCTTTTCAAATTTTCTTTACTTGGCTAAAAAAAAATTGGACATAAAACATATTTAAACTTTGCTCCAGGGTGCAGACATACTTATTTAAGGTTATTCTGTGAATGGTCACTATATTATGGCTTTTATTATTAGTATTTGCCATGATCTCTCTGAAGCCAAAAATAACTAGCTTTTGGTGTATAGTTACAAAATTTATTTTCTCAATTATTTTAGAAACCCAATTATACTCTGAAATTTACTTTGGCTGGCCATACAAAAGCTGTCTCATCAGTCAAATTCAGCCCAAATGGAGAATGGCTGGCAAGTTCATGTGAGTAAAAAAAAATTTTTTTTTTTTTTTTTTTTTTTTTAATTTTTTTTTTTTTCATTGAGTAGTAGGTAAAACAAAGAAAAAGTTCCAAATTCATTCTGAACTTTTTTTTATTCTACCTCCCCAATACCTGTTTACTCTTGAGAGCTACAGGAACAAGTGAAAATGTGATTGGATGCAATATTCTGACTTTTTCTTTTCGTACACCTCTAAGATCTAAGTTTTGTAATTTTGATATCAAGAATTTACATAAGCATATGCCTGCCTAATTTTATTGATGACTAGCAAATTCATCAGGTTCTGCAGGCAGCTTGGTCACTTCACTCACAGACTTGGTCAAAAATGTAGTACTTTAAATATAAGAAAATAAATCTAATAAAATCATAGCTTTTTTTTTTTTTTTTTTTTTTAACATAGATGCATATTACAAATTTGCATCATATATTTTATCATACATATTATCATTTACTTTATATCTGGTATCAGGAACCTATTACATATTGTCCTTTACCTTTTTATTTATCTTATTCACTGTGACATGATGGCTAAAGTTGTTGGACTAGGTTCAAAGTAAGAGAGTTAGAACTATAGTTGCACACCTGAATTTGGAATAAGTTGCTTTCAGTTAGGGTTGTTTTACTAAAAATTGAGTTAAAGATCTTAAATAAGCCATGAAGGTTGATATGCCATTAAACAAAGAAACTAAACCATTCAATGTATATGATTTAAGCCATTAAGAGAAAAAGTTAGAAAAATTTCACCTAACAGAATAAGCCACTTTATATATAGATATTAAGTTAATGTACTCTTTCTATTCTGAGGATTTACACAATCTTAAGACTGAATGTTTACAAAGTTATAGGTTTTAATGAAAATCTGAAAATCCTTCTTTGCAGTATTGTAAGCTCATTTGTGGCTTTGTTGGTTATATTTTTTACTTCTACTGAACAAGAGATGAGGAATAAATTGCTTTCAATTTGTACTGTTTACCTCAAATGCTTAAGTAAATGAAGAGTTAAAGATCTTAATTGGAACTTTTCCACAATATGTAACACCTTTTGGAGGCTAAAAATTAGGTGTCATTTATTATGTTTATTACTCAAGTATATAGTAATTATTTGTCAATTTTATTTTTAAAGCTGAACATGCAAACTATTTATTCCTATTAGTCAAGAATCATTAAGTTCACTAACATAAGTAATATTGAAACAACAATTCAAGGACATACAGTAATAATTTTGACAATACAATTTAACTTAATGGGTTCACAAGCACAATCTACTTTTTGTATTTTTTCATTGGGATATTTGTAAAATATACTTGTCTTGTTAGTTGTTAGTCAAAATAGGTTGATTTTGTATGTTGTCCATTTTTCAGTGATAAAGGCAATGATATCAAATGTTTCTTCTTCAATATCTGTATGTATTAAGATCAGATAAATCTGTTTGAAAATTATTAGTTTTAGATAGGAATACTTGAAACCATATGATTGTTTACAAATTGTTATCATTAGTTATTTGAAACCCTATTCATGTAATGAATTGACCCCTTGTTTTTGAGTTTGAAAAAACTGGTTTTAAGTCATTCATTACACAAGTATATATGATGATTACTTGCAAAAAAACTTTGGCATTAATTAACCCAACAAGGGTTGACAACTAACCAATCTAAAACACAACTGGTTTTCAGAATTTGATTTTTATGTTACAGCGGCAGACAAACTTGTCAAAATTTGGGGTGCTTATGATGGAAAGTTTGAAAAGACAATCAGTGGACACAAACTGGTAAGTGACTTTACTAAGCATCTTGAGAGAAAATGTCTATGCTATATTAAATATTTCACTACATGTAGATGTTCAATTGTTACATAGCCATACATGAATATGTGAAATAGACATATTCATACCGGTACGCAAAACGTTCATAATGTCCATAACGCACATAGGGATCCCGAAACACGAAAAACACTTAAGACTTCTTTGTTCAGGTACGAAATTTTTTTATTACCTTTGAGTTTAAAGGTTTTTCGACATAAGGAGGGAGATGCACAATCTTTATATGCTGACTTTTCCATCTGCCCCAAACCACGTGCGACACCCACTGCAAGGCCTTGGTGAGCAAGCGAAAGTCAACCTCCTTCTTCGGATGCTAAAACTCCACTTACTCACTTTTCTCAAATCTCAGTCCACACTTCCGATGCATGACATCATTCACATCCCACGGTCACATTCTCTATCTGGGGTTTTATTTTGACATCTGTGAATGACGTGTCCTCTCCGGCGTTCATGTTGCACCTAACTAACCCATGTGCTAAGTAAAAGGTTCTCAGCCTAACTAAACCGAAAGGCAAGATATATAAAATGAAATCCCTTGGCCATTATATTACACAATTGATGAAGCTTGGAGCATGAAAATAGACACTTTGAAAAATAAAACAGTTTGCTTTAAAAGCATTTCATTTTGAAGTAATCAAAATATTTGAGGATTTTTTTTTTTTCTATGATAGCATCACTTCACAAAATAATAATGTGGAAAACAATAATACCACAAAAACTAAGAGACTGAATTTTAATCATGATGTGCAGTTAATGATTTGAGTATCCTGCAAACCCTGTTTTGTATGTGTGTACATTCAATTATTGTAATTGAGATAAGGCATCACATAAGATTTTTGCTAATTTTAACCTGATGGGAGGAATAGCACTATTTATTTATATAAAGCCTGTTTTATTTTTAGTTGATAAATTTCAAACTTGGCTTTTCATTCACTCTAATGATTACTAACTTTGGACTGTCTGGGTTTTAGTTTTCTTCAGAAATTTTAGAAGTTCTTAGAAATATTAAGTATTTGATGAAGAGAAAGGAATTTTTATTAATTTGAAGAGATGCAGATCTTGCATACAGCAACACTTTCTCCCAAATGTAATATTTTCATTATGCAGTCAACAATGAAATGGCAGATCTATGATTGATGTCTTGTATAGCTTTTTCTCTCTTAATGTCCCAGAAAATCACCTTGTCTTATAAGATAAATGGTCAGCTTTAAGTTACTGGCTTGTAGAGTTCTAATGCTGTAATGACCCTTAATGTAAACAAGGTGGCAATCGTTTCTACACCAACAGCAGCAACTCTTTTCTCAGGTAATGTTGCTGTCTTCACCATATTGGCTTACATTTCAAAGCAGGACTCTTAAATCTTTAAAGACCAGCTCTGGTAGGTCCCTGCAAATATTAAGTTTTTTAAATGTAAAATAAGGTATGGATACATATGAAACTTAAAGGATGACCTGATAGTGTGGAGGGCTACAAAGGTCTGGCAGAAACCCTTCACCTAATTGCCCTGTCAGCTGGGGCTGTAGAATACACTGCTTCTCTGCAGAGGGGTAAGACCCCCCCCCACTCAACAGATGTCCAGAATATGACAGTCTGATGGTGAGGTTCCAGTAATGCTGGAGCTTTGGAGAACGTACAGTACCCCTTCATTGCCATCACTCCCAGATCCACTCTGACCCAGAGTGGTACCACCTGATAGGGGCCTATCTATGGGTCTGATAGAACTAAACCGAGTTATGTTAAACTGAATTGTTTGGAATAGAACTTTTTTTGTATGCTAAACTGAATTGTCTGAAATAGAACTGTTTATATGTATAAAAATGGATTTTGCATTGATAATCTAGAATGGTTGATGTGCCATAAAACCAAACTAAACTAAACTGTATACTTATGCTTAACTGAATTGCTTGAAATAAGATAGTTTTGACATTTGGACTGCGTACTTGTGCTGGACTGAATTGTTTGAAATGGAACTGGGTTTGTTTTGTTTGTTTTTTTTGTTTTTTGACATAGAAACTGTACTTATGCAAAACTAAATTGTTTATGTAAAAAATGGATATGACATAAAATAACCTACAATGGTTGATAAGTCATAAAACCAAACCCTCATCATTCAAACCCATTTTTTGATTTTGTTTAATGCCTGCCAAAATTGAGGTGCTATTTATAAGCCATCAAATATATATATATATATATATATATATATATATATAATCCCACCACACACACACACTGCAAACCTAAGCTGTCAATAGGTTTCATAACTGTATATACTTCAGCCTTTCACCTATGTTCCTTGTTTTATGGAGATGTCAAACTTTTCTAGAGTTATCTTCAATAAAAATAATGCAGGGTATATATATATATATATATATATATATATATATATATATATATATATATATATGTGTGTGTGTGTGGTTTTAATATTTCCAATTTTTCTCTATTTTTCAAACAGGGCATCTCTGATGTAGCTTGGTCAACAGACAGTCGACTTCTTGTTAGTGCATCTGATGACAAAACTTTGAAAATCTGGGAATTAGCATCAGTAAGTTTAATGCGTGTCTCATTTTTGCCCCTAAAACTATTTTAATTTATTTAATCTTTACTTTTTTTACACATTAGACCTAATAATGCAATTACAATACCTTGCAAATTCAGCTTGTAAAATTCTTATTGTCTAAAATTAAATCATTAACATTTTTTTATTTTTATTATACATTTGATCAAGTTAGCGTTTTTGCTACCATACTATTTCTGGCCATTAACAGCCCTATCAATGGGCTTTCAAATGCACTGACTGTATCCTCTGCTGAAGGGGTAAACTCCACACCTTCCAAGAAGGTATGTGGGGGGAACCTGGGTATGACACTAAATTGCATTTGATGGCGCTTAGGAGTATAGAGTTCTCCTTCATTACCATTACTTCCAGGTCTCTGAGAGGTACCTGTTGTCTGTTTAAAAATTATTTGTATTTGATAGGGCTATCTGCAAAAAAAAAAACTCTTAAGAGACAACTTAGCAAATGTCAGTATGAATATACAATGTGATTTCCTAACCTCTGGGCATACAATAACCCTAGGCAGGTTGATGACAAGCTATAAAAATCAATCAATCTGGCCATTAAAACACAATAGCAAATTTATGTATGGCCTTATGAAAAATACATAAAGAAAACATTCTATCAAGACCTGGTAAATGTTCTTGGCTCAGCATGTCATTCTTTGAATCACTTGACTAATATTCTAAAACCACTTTTGGACAAGACAACATTGTAGTCACAGAAGTTAGCCCATTGTGGAGAACTAAGTGTCCATCTCATTATCACTAATGGTGAGTTTTTGTATTAGGTATCTATGGAGGAAGAGAATAAGTAAATTCTCTGAGATGATCTGGATAATGTCCCTGCTCTTAAGCCTTGTACTAGCATTAATGGAAATGTTAACATTTGATGCTAGAAGGATTTCAGTTTGGACTTGATATATATTGTCAAGAAGATAGCTTAACTATAGGTTACTTTATGGATGTGTGTGTGTGTGTATGTATATATATATATATATATATATATATATATATATATAATCTCTTGTCCTACTCTTCACTCTATTGAAGCTTGGGTACATATATGACACCTTTATCTTCTGGCCTCACTAAGTGAATGTACAGATCCTGTTTGATCATGCAGTCTCAATTAAACCATGTATACACTTCACAATAAAGAAACACAAAAATGAATTTCTCTTGAAGATTTTAGCAACCTATATAGAATGAAGGTTATAACACTAGCATGTACAAACAAAACAACAAATGAGTTTATATTGTAACAATTTCTAAAGAATTAGTTTCTTGCATTTGGCTATGGTCATCGGCATTTATTCCATAAAATTGAAGAAAGAATCAAGAGATATTAGTAGCACTCTTCAGCATCATAAGTATCTTTTCTTTGATTTTCAAGATGGGAAATACAAATTACTGTCAGGTAGGGAGAAAATCAAGCAGTGATATATATATATATATATATATATATATATATAGGCTTGTCTGCCTGGTGTATGTTGGGCAAGTATAGCATTCAGCACTGTTTGGTCTTAGCTTGACAAAAATGTTAAGGAACTCTGTGATTAGTATAGATTCAAATTAGCTTGTTACATGATTGGCAGTAATGGTTTCTTGAGTATAGCTTTCATTGCTAAAAAAAAGGTAATGATCCAGTTGGTATATTAGTGGTCATTTTTCTGTCACTATTTTGTTCTATAAAGATTCATTTTTCTCTTATTGAAAAAGACTTCATCTGAAACTATGGTAACATCAATAATACAAAGCTCAACTGTGAAAACAAAATTTGGAATGTAAAATTCTTGGTTCAGAATTGTTTCTTAATAGCTTTCAAGTGAACCACTTTTAATAAAAACTGAGTTAAGACAATTTAAGTCATGTAAGATAACTTTCTAATATTAATTTTTTGATGATACTAAAAAGAATTAGGTTTATAAAATAGAGATAACCTGCATTTGTCAATTTCTCATGTTTTTACATGACAATTAAATAACCAGTTACTAATCTAGCTCATATTCATTCCATTTGCCTCCTTATTGAATATAAAATTTCTATTAAAAATAAATTATTTTTCTATTCAAATGTAGACTTTTGAAGTTTTTATTACTTTTTTTTTCATGGGCTCTAAAGAATACAGTGGTATTTTGTGTTATACAGATTATCAATATGTATTTTTTCTTTCAATTGCAGGGAAAATGTATGAAAACCTTAAAAGGACACAGTAATTATGTTTTCTGCTGTAACTTCAATCCTCAGTCTAACTTGATTGTCTCTGGTTCAGTAAGTAGAATATTATTAAATTCTGAATTTTGTAATATTTTTAGATTAGATATCCATCTGTTTTATATATATATATATATATATAAGTCTCTCACTTGCATCGATACCTATTTTCAAATAAAAAGATAGTCTCCAGACCCAGCTGATCTACTATTCAGAAATTGAGCAAATAAGTGATCATATGAAATATAAGTATGCTAAAACTTGCAGGATTTCTATTATGTCAATTCCCTTTTTTCTTTTTTCTTTTTTTTCTTTTTTTTTTTTTTTTTCTGAATGTTGATTACTTTAAGTAGTTTTTATCTGTTGGCTCATTTGATAAAGACACCAAAATACTAATCTTGGGCTGATTCTGTTGTTTTGCAATGAGGATTTATTTTCCCAACATATCTTTCTGATGATTCTTGACAGCCTGAACAAAAGGCTTTAGTTTCATTTTTCAAATCCATCAGTAAAAGTTAAAACTCCACAAATGAATTTTGAGAGGGGGTGGTGATTCTTGGTGATCTGACATTTAATGCAAAAATATTGAATCTTTCATGTAATTTTAGCATTTCACATTTGTACAAAAATTTGATTTTAATTGAATAAGCCCAGACTACTTTGATATCTATTCCTTGTTTTATCTGTAGGAATAATTGAAGAGATTCAGTCATTAATATTTTTATTTTGTTATCATTAGGCTGTCATTATCTTTGCATTTTAAATGTTTTGATAGCTAATATTGTAGTGTTAGAAATTTCTATACATTCCAACGTTTTTCTTTTCCAGCCTTTATTTGTAAAACTCTAAAAACTTATTTGGCATTACATTGCCCTGTAATCATTTACTAAGTTTAGTTTATTATAAAGTCAGAAGTCTGAGATACTCAATGAGAATCAAACTTGCCAGTGGTAGTCTATTAACCTAGCTTGATAAACACTGTATATGTCAAAGTTAGAAAAGTATTTATTTTTCTCGGGTAATATTTTCTTTTTTTTCTTTTCCTAGTTCGACGAAAGTGTAAGAATTTGGGATGTAAAAACTGGTAAATGCCTGAAGACATTACCTGCACATTCAGACCCAGTGACTGCTGTAAGTCTCTTCCTCCTTTCATTTAGCTAACTTTTGTCAAATACCAAAACCAATTTTGTTGCCCATCCTCCCTCATACATTGCACTTATTTTGATGTAAGGAGAAGGATGATATTAACAAGAAAAATTAATTTTTTGATAAGAAATAGTTTGTGGTTAGTAATGAATCAAAACTTTGTTTATTTTTGCAGAATGATACAGAATTATTTAAAAATTCTAATTTCATTAGTGTTTATTTTGTTTTTGTGAACTAATTTCTAAGTGGAAACAAAATGAAAGAAATTAAAAATCATTTATATTAAAAACCCAATTTCGAGATAATTTTGCCACTTAGTCACATAGAACACCCAATGAGAAACAAGCTGCCAATAGTTTAAACTGCTAATTATTTAAGACAAGTTGAACAAACATAAATTACTCTGGCTTAAAACAAGAATGTTTCAGGAAAAGTTAGTCTATTTGGAAGGTATTGAAAAAAAAAAATCTGACACTATTTGAAATATTATAGATAAATTTTGTTAATGATAGTGACATGGAAAAAATGTAAAAATATGAACTGCATGAATATTTTGTTGCAGAGTGCAATTTTTGACTTGTCATTAACTAACATATCTTTTCAAAGCTAATTAAAATAATTATTTCACTTGATTATATTTTAGTTAAAAATTCTTAATTTGTAAATGAAAGCAGCAAAAATTATTTTATCACACAAACTATTGTTATTGTTCATTGTTAAATGTTGCACAAATTTATGACTGAAGCAATATCAAAACTTTTGAAGTGATTGGACTTTAAAATTTTACTTGTACATTGATTTAAAAGAAAAAAGTCTTGTTATTTTATAGAATCAATATAAAGTGAACTATTTCTTTAGTTTTAGAAATATTGCAAAGAAAATTGAACTGGCCTCAGTGAGTTTTTTTTTTGTTTCAGTAATGTAAGAATTATTTCTTACATTAATGAAACCAAAAACTTTTTTTCTTTTTTTTTTTTTTTTTTTTTTTTGAAAAAAGTTCTCTTTATGCATTGAATTTGAGAATTTTGATAAAAAAACTTTTCTGTTATAAGTTTATGGTTTTAACTTAGTCCAGGTTTGAAAGTATAGTAATAGTAACATGAAGCCAAAGATTTTAGACCTTACTTTTTCAATGAAGGAAGCAAAAGTTTTGGTAAGCAAGCTAAAGTCTGGTCTGTTAACCAAAACTTTTCTGATTCTCCAATGATGTGTGCAGCAGGAAAATAATGTCTAAAAAAGGGTCAGTTTCAGGTTATCCTTACTGTGCTTTTGACCTGGGTTATCACTTATTTTCTTTCAACTTTTTCAAAAGTTGAAAATAGAAATATAAGGGAAATAATTTTTTCTTTCTTGAATTCAATTACTGCATTATTTATGAAACTTTAAATTTGAAAGTACTTAACATTTGTTATTCCTTGAATAAAAATGATGCTACTTTTGAAATAGTTCACTTTATATTGATTCTATAAAATAACAAGACTTTTTTTTTCTTTTAAATCAAATGTACAAGTAAAATTTTAAAGTCTAATCACTTCAAAAGTTTTGATATTGCTTTAGTCATAAATTTTACCTTAAGAGGCCAGATTGAAATAGATATGTCAGCCAGATATGTATTTATCCAATTGCTCTACCACAGGCAGGATGTGACACAGGGTCAATTTTTAAGTGGAGTAAAGCGGGTTTAAATTGAGTTTTCCTTTTCTTTGACCAGTTTCCTAACCTAGGTTAAAGGACCCAGTCTGCCTTATTATTTACCTGTAGCTGGTGGAAGAACAGATGGATTTATGCCTTTTCCAAGGGCATTAACACAAAGTGAAACAAACATCCTCATCCAGAATTTAAACTTGTTGATAATTCCATTTCCTACAATTATAAGCTTTATGTTGAAAGCACCTCTTCAGCTATATAACTCTACATGAGAAATCAGAAAATGATTTTTCTTATGTTGGGTTTTTGGATCTATTCTGTTTAAACGATATATTGTTTGATTACTCAAACAGAAATCAATATTGTAAATATTATATCGACGTAAAAATGAATATATTTTCAGGATTGAAAGTGCAAAATTATGATTTCTTTATGTGTTTTGTCAAACATTCATGTTGGCATAACTTGTGAAATGACTCTCGTCATCCAATAAAAACTAAATTTAATTTAGCATAATGTGAAAAAGGTACTGAAAAGTTCTTGGTTCAGCCAAAAATGGTTTAAAGCTGTAAAAAAACATACATTCTATTCCATATATTCATCCTTCATTTTGAAAAACTTTGCACATCATTTCAGGTTTCTTTTACCTTTAAAAAAAAAAAATAATAATAATAATCATAGTTTTTCAGCATCTTACAAAGAAATAAAAAACAAGTTTGTGCCCTATTAGTATAGAGGAATGTCAATTTTTCAAACTTGAAAAAAATATTTTCTCTTAGTGAAATTAAAGTGAAAAATATGTTAATTTGGTAACTCCATTGTTTTCTTTTGATTCAAAATTGAATACTCACAATATCTTAACTTTTAATGAAAGAAGAAATTATCCCTTTTTATTAGACTGCTTGAAAAAAATGTCTACATTAAAATGTTGCACAGTCGGCTGAAGTTGTAGAGAGAGGTAAGACCCTACCAACAAGTATCCTGGATATGACAGTAAACAATCTGATTATGAGGTTCCAGTAATGCTGGAGCTTTGGAGAATGTGGAGTACCCCTTCATTGTCATCACTCCCAGATCCACTCTGGCCTGGTGTGGTAGCATCTGATAGTCCTGTCTATAGGTCCAATAAAACTAAACTGTGTTGGATGAGATGGAACTGTTTTGACATTTAAACTGCATACTTATGCTAAACTAAATTGTTTGAAATAAATTGTTTTTACATTTAACTCCGTATTGCCCAGTTGGCTGGAGCTGTAGAATACACCAACTGCAGAGCATTAAGAACCCTCACCCCCAAATTCTCTGAGTGTCTTGGATATGACCCTAAACAATCTGATGGTTAAGTTCCAATAATGCTGGAGCTTTGGGGAATGCAGAGTACCTTTTTATTGCCATCACTCCCAGTTTCACTCTGACCCAGAGTGGTAGCACCTGATAGGGTCCTGTCTATGGATCAAAAAGAACTAAACTGTGTATTTATGCTAAACTGAATTACTTGAAATAGAACTGTTTTGACATTTGGACTGTGTACTTGTGCTGGACTGAGTTGTTTGAAATGGATTTTTTTTTAAACATTGAAACTACATATGCTAAACTGAATTGTTTGAAATAGAACTGTTTTGACATTTAACTGTGTGTAAACAACTATACTTATGCCAAACTGAATTATTTGAAATGGAACTGTTCATATGTATAAAAATGGATTTGGCATAAAATAACCTACAATGGTTGATATGCCATAAAACCAAACCAAACTACATAAAAATGATCTGATGTATTCTGAAGTTCATGTTCCTAACTTGCAAAAAGGGGAAGCAAAAAAATGTATACATGTTAATTCTATATCATAATTGCAATGATTTCAATTATGTGTTGTACATTATTTGAATCATGCAAATCATGCAAGCTTTTAAAATCCTACAATTTTGAAAGTTGACAATCTAAAATTGTTATAGCAACAACAATTGAACTATAAAGTTAATCGCTCTGTCAGTTAGGGCTGTAGAATATGCCGACTGCACCTCTGCAGAGGGGTAAAAAACCCACCCCCAATGAGGCTACCTGTTGGCCATGGGTGGCGACCCATAATGCTTAAGGACGGGATCCTGGTGGCTGAGCAGTCCTTGATCTGGCAACCAAAGAGGTCATGGGACTTGCAACACTTCACTTCACTTTGGCCCTTACTGGGCTAGACAGGCGGTCGGAGAGGCCCGATCCGATCAGTCAGCTGGTCATGTCAGCCCTCTTTCAGTTTCTTTGCAAAAATCTGAATTAGAGGGCGATGGCTGTAGGGTCAATCATGCTGAGGAAAGACCTATACTCCTTTCTGTCCCTGCGTGAGTAATTATCTTGGGAATGAAAACTAAATTGTCTACCACCAGCATTGAGTATATTGACTATGTAGCCCTGATGTAACTAGGCAAATGGGTTTCCCCCTAGGCACATCCCCATGTGGGACTCTGTGGTGGGTGGGGAGCATAGTCAATGAAACTCAGACCTTCTTTATGGCTTATGAAAAAACAACCCAAGCAAAAACAAAAAAAAAAATGAAAAGACCCCTCACAGAATCAGAAAGTGGAAATGAAATGGATGAAAACTTCTATCAATTCATAGTACTTGAATCAATAGAAGAAACCCTAATCACCAAACTATCCCCATTCCTAATTCAAAAAACAATAGAAACGCATTGTAAACCAATCAGTATCAAAAAATCTATGAACAACACCATTATTATACAAACAACAAATCAAAAACAATCAGAAAAAATTCTAAAATGGAAACAATTTGGAAAACTAAACATAAAAACATACCCTCACCCAACCCTAAACTTCTCGAAAGGAGTTATAAAATCCCCAGACCGCGCATCGTGTTCCCTTGAAGAAATAAGACTACATCTTAAACTACAAGGCGTAACAGATGTGAGAATAATCTCCATATGCAAAGAAACAAGAACCATAAACACAAACACCTACATACTAACATTTAATAAATCCATAACTCCAACTACCAAACCCTCTAAGATGTCAAAAATGCCAAAAATATGGACATCCTAAAGAGGAGTGCACTAGACCATCAATATGTGCAAAATGTGGAAATTCAAATCACACAGAATTAGAATGCAAAAATCTTTTTAACTGCATCAACTGCACAGGAGAACACCCTGCGTATTCACGGGAATGTGAAACGTGGAAAAAAGAATCACAGAAATAAAATACACAAGAAACATCTCCTTCCCTGAGGCCAGAAAAATAGAACACAAGAACAACCTAGTTATGTATGTGTAACTAAACAAGGAAAAGGAAGAACTGAACCAACTGATTAATGAATTAAAAAAATCTAATAGAAATGCTAAAAATGATCACAAAAGAGACGATCAAGGAACATATTTCAACAGTTCCAGATGAATATGTGGCACATAACCAAAATAAGGAAAAAAACCCTAAGCAAAGTAAAGGAAAAATCCAAACTAAACAAGAAACCCTAATAAATGAACCAATCCCATTATCCAACAGATTCATCCCAATGGACATAGATCCCATTGAAACAATCACAGAAGATTCTGATGAAGCAACCATCCACATCAAAACAGACAGTATAAATCTCCAAAAGAGACTTCATAAAAAAAAAAAAATAAATATCAAAGACAACCCAACAGAAAATGAAACACAAGCTACAAAAAGTAGACAGATCAACTTCAAGATCAAAGGAAAAAATCAAAAACCAACTCCAAATCCTCCTATAGAAACTAAAAACAAACTTAAAATTGAAATGAACTCAACGCCCACATTCAAAAAGCCAGGGGAACTTAAACAAAAAGCACAGGCCCCCATTGGCCTGACTGGAAGAGTAAATACAAACACAGAAGTGTTCAGTGAAAGACCAGGAGGCACATTTAAACTGCCCCCAGCCAAATTTGATGAAGTCCCTTCATCATCAAGAGCCAAGTCACTGATGTGAATAGATAAACAGTCCAATGCTCAGGGAACATCAAAAATCCCTACAAAGATCATATAGTATAGAAAGCATGGACAGTGATACAGACCACATAGTTGCTAGCCTCGATCTGGAAGGTATTACAAATAACTATAAGACATGAAACCATTTAACTGTGTGCAAACAAATGAATTCAATCCTTTTTTAAATGTCACTTACAAACAATCCACTTAAAAAGTAAAAATAAAATTACTGACAAACTAATCTCTCACATATCCTGTATATTTATTTGAATGTGTGCAAGCAAGTGACTGATGTTGAATTGCTGCTAGTGCATAGCCGTATTCAAGACTGTTTGACTGTGTACTGAAACAGATCAGGTGAATAGAATGAATCATATAGGATGAGATACTTAAAATCATTTAGCTGTGAAGAAAAATAAGCTTGAGTTTGTTAAAAATATTAATAGCAGAATGTTTACAAATCATATATCCACTTACAAGTCATATGTATAACTATTTAACTATGTGCAGGCGGATCATTGATGTTGGGTTGAATTGTTGATGTTATATAGCAGCAGTGCTTGGAGCCATTAGTTTTGTGTCCAGTTAGGTGGGCTCTGGCTCATTTGGAATATTATCTACTAAGTATTCATTTTTAAATCTTTGGTTTAATATGCGCAAAAACGAAGTTTGGCATTGTGTGGCCTGCAGGGGTTTTTATGCCATAAAATCAACCAAACCAAACTTGAGAACATTTTGAGGCTTCCAAAAAACCTCACCCTTTCACTGAAATCTGACAAAATCAACCTTTTCACCAATATCTGGCCAAATAGAATCAAGAACTATAAAAAAAATAAATAAATAAAAAATGTCCTAAAACTTGTGTAGAAGACAAAACCCACCTAACTTTTCTTGGCATCAAATGACCCACAAAGGTTGATATGCCATTAAACAAAACTCAAACTATTAAGTCAAACAAAACAATTTTTAAAATAACTAAGTTTGGATTTAAATTTTGCCAGTACTTGTCATCATGATCTCCCCATTAAAGCTGGGAAAGCTCTTTACTTAAGGAATTGGTTTAATGCATAAATTTACATGGTTAATTTCTTGTTATTTTAACAAAAATGTTTAGCTATATAAATGAATTACCTACAGTTCTGTTTATCTGCACTCTGTGTGTGTGTGTGTGTGTGTGGCTATAGTTATTGTGAGTGAATAAGCACTTTTAATTTCAGTTGAGATCAATACATCAAACAGCCCACTCAGCTGGAGCTTTAGAATATGCCTACTGCATCTCTGCAGAGGGGTAAAAAAAAAAACCTCTCCCAAATGTCCTGGATATAACACTGAACCATCTGAAGGTGAGGTTCTAATCATTGGGCTTTTGAGGAATGTTGAGTACTTCTTTGCCATTACTCCCAGATTCACTTTAACCTAGAATTGTATCTGTTAGGGTCCCATCTATGGGACAAATGAAAATATAACCATTTTCTAAACTTGAAACAATTTAACTGTGTGCAAACAAATTACTGATGTTAAATTGAATTAGTCTTACATAACAAGTCTTGGAACCATTTCACTGTGTGCAAACAAATGAGCTCTGGCTCATCTTAAAAATGTTACATGCAAACTCTTCATTTACAAATCATATTTGATGTATGTATAAATTGGATTTGGTATTATATAACCTATGAGGTTTGATACTCCATAAAACACAACCAACCAAACAATATCTTTTAACATGAAACAGTTCAGTTGATCTTTTCACATTTATCTTCATTTCCTATTAACATTATTTAAATTTACTTGAGTTTTTCTTATTTAGGTTCATTTCAACAGAGATGGTTCACTAATTGTGTCAAGTAGTTATGATGGTTTATGGTAAGTTTAATTTCAATTTCTATATTTATAAAATTATATATTAATTTATAAAGTGCAACTTGAAAGCTGTACAGTATTGGACAAAAAAACAAACTATGAAAAACAGAACCTTTTTTTTATTGTCACAAATTTTAATGAAATTTCAATAGTTTAGATACATGGGTATAATCACAACCCTCTTTTCTCCAAACATATTTCTGATTGATGTACAGCTCAGTTTGAACCCCATGCGAAATCTCACCTTCTACACAGCTACCAGAATCATGGGACATTTACAATTCGGAACTGTTCTGAGACAGTTTCACTCATTGATTGTCTAGCTTGATATCCAAAGTGTTGTGATTCTTATTGACCAAGGAAATGTGTTTTCCAAACAGGTAAACTATAGTAATCTCTTCTGGTGACAAATCTTCTGAACAGGATGAGTCGATTCCTTCTCCAGAAGAACTAGGATGCCAGTGATTCAATATAAGCAGTTTAATTACAGTATGTCAAGGGAAATACAATCAACTATCATATGGCATCTATAGTTATACGAGATGGAATACAGTGTCTGGACTGACTATATTTAAGTTAACTTAAGCAACTTGGTGATGAGTGCATAGTATTTTCTCTCAGCTGACTGCTATAATTGCATGTACTTTGCCTCTCTCAATGAGTTGATACATTCTTTGCAGTCCAAATGCTTACTAAACTTGACTGTCGCTATGTGTACATTTCTTCATAATTCAAATCTATTCCTTCTCTGTTGATACATCCGAAAACAGCTATTGTTCAATTCAAGTTCAAGAGTCATTTCCTCTTCACTTAGAGGTCACACCTGATCTTCTCAACAATCAAACTGTTCTCTGAGAAATCTACAAAAATCTGATTTTTCACATTAACCCAATCTAGACCACTGTGAAGAATATTACAACTATGATATTCTCAAAAGCAAGTTAACCCTGTTACATTACAATCAGTTAACTTCACTTCACAAGATGTGAATATTTTCCTTTATTATTGTCAGCATTCCCTCAGTTGTTGCAGAAAGTCATAATTTTTTTTATAAAAAAAAAAAAAAAAAAAAAATCTCAGAAATATTGAAAAATAGAAAATTTCTTAGAATTTTCTTTTCCTTAATTTGATATTCTAATTTTAGATTAGTTCTCAATCATTGTATATTACAATTTGGCTTTTGTCAAACTCAGACAGCTGCTTACTCGCCATTAGCAAAATACTAATCAGAATATCAAATTCTACACATGCACACTTTTTTTTTTTTTTTTTTTTTTCCTCTCTCTCTAAACTATTATTGACAACTTATTGAAAATAATCCCTTTCTATGTGTGTCTAAGTTTCATTAAAGTTTATGACAAATATATATATAGTTTGGGGGAGGGGGTTTCTCTCTCTAAATACTGTCTAACGTTAGCAATTTTTACAGGATTACATTCTATGAAGTTTCTTTTAAAGACATTTTTATACGAATATGAATAACAATAAATTCCTCTAATGTAGTAGTTCTTGAATTTCTTAGATTGTCATCATAATCAATTATTGATATATTCTTTGTATCTAGTTTTGTGAAAATCGACATGACAAGTTTGTTGGCTAACTTGTCTTAGTTGTATAGATTTAAAATTATCTAATTCCTGATTTTATATAAAACTGTAATTATTTATCAGTAGAACAACTATTAGAGAATTTATGACTTAGAGAAAATACATGATATAAATACATTGAATATATAAGTAGTGTAGTTATCAGCATAAATAATGGGACTATTTATATATGGGTTGCCACTTTTAAATGTCTCAGTTTTGAAATTGTAGCAGTAAATAAAGCAGAAATTACAGAGAAAATAATTTAAAAGTAAAGAAATTGAAGAAAAACATGACATGGGAGAATACTGAGGTATACAAAATTATAGTGAGATGGGGGGGGGTATTAAGTAGTCTATCTACTTATGGGTATATTTTAATTTCTGTGAGGATTTTTTAAAATAAAATATTTACTGTAGATTGAGTAATGTTTTACGTTGTACATGTACTACTTTCAGAAACTTTTATAATGAAGTTGAGTTCAATGCAAGATCATTCTAGTACTTGCTTCTACAAACTTATCAAAAGCATATTGATATAAATCTATTCCAAAACTTTAAGTTGTTTACCTTTTTAAATAAAAATTTTAACAAGAGTGATTTGGTAAGTCTGTAGCCTAACACAGTTATTAGCTGAATTTTGATTTGAAATTTTCATCATAGAATATCCAATCTCTATGTGCAGAAGCATTGGATTAAGTGCATTTACTCGATAGAAAATTTTGTTGTATAAAGTAATTGATTTTTCATTATTAGATGACCGAATTATTATAAATGATGTATGTAACTGGTTTTGATTGAATCCTCTATTCCAAATGTAAAAACAACAGATTTGGTGTAATTTGTTTCAATATTGTTTCCATGTGATTTTTTTTTAAATTGTAATTTACCAAAAGTTAATTTGATTTGAAACATTTCTATTCAAAACTTTTATTAAACTAAAACTTCTTTGCAAAAAAAAAAAATCATGATGTTTCAGAAAAATTTGTATCATTTTTGTTGAGCTTGTTTACTTAAACTCAGATTTTTATATCTTAAATCGTATCAAATTTTTTGTAACATCTTATATTTCAAGAGTAAAATATAGGCAAAAAGAAAATGAAAACCTGAGTCTTTAATAATAATTGTATTTTGAAAATTTAAACAAACAAAAATTGATATTGATTTTTTGTATTCTGAAAATATTTAAAAAAAAAAAAAAAAAAAAGTTTACATGTCCTCCTGGCTATTATCTGATCTCAAAGAGAAAAGCTCAAATTTATTTTTAAAAAAGTTTCATTAACTACAGAATTCATCTAGTAACATAATGAATGTCTAATTCCCTTTATTTTTTTCAGTTGATTTGCGGCTTGTCAAATATTTCTTTGTTGAGTGTAGAAGTTTCATTCTCTGATGTATAGTAAAATAGAATCTGCCTAGAATGGTCATTGTATCAATGTTGTACTGCTTTGGTTTAAACCAGAGTGGAGGGGCTTATTAATAATTGCACCGAAGTACACAATTTTTTTAAATTTTCATTTTCAGATTGATTTTCCTGTGAAGATTTTTTTCCATACTTAATATAGTCACCTAATTTCCCCTTGATAATGTTTTACTGTAAAGTAACATTGAGGATTTAGCTAAGTCTAAGAACAATAGACCAAATTTATGGAACATGTTTTAATTCACTATCAATATCTTTTAGACCAACCCATTAGCCACAGTGCTTTTATGATCATTCCCACAGATATTTGATATTCACATTGTGAACTAATTGTTCATTCTATAACAGTGTATATAAAATGGTTTGATAGTTTTCCATTGATATTTTCTTTTAAATATGAAATTTTATCTGTAGATTTAGTTCAAGTTAAAAGAGCAGTAAGGGTAACCTGAAGGTTTTTGCCCTTTGTGACGCGAATTAACTTTTATCCCAGAACGGGACTTTACTTTCGCACATGGGAAGACGGGACAGACTGGCACTTGATCCCTTGTAGAATAAGCCCTCGTTCAGAGTTTTTTTCTCGGGCACATAAGAACTGGCATATTATGTGGGGGATTAATTTATGGCTAGACTGACCGCCGCTGGCAAGGGGTTCCAAATTTCACTCTATACACACACCCACCAAGGCCACTAGTCTTCCTCCCCTAGAACAATGGAAGATATGGACCTCTAGGTTTAGACGTAATAATATTAATTATAGTAGTCGGCAATTCTGGTTTCCCGTGTGATATTTTAAAGAAATTTATAGGACAATTTTAAGCGAGCATATCATAAGGCGAATAGAAGCTGAAAAAGAAACATGACATAACAAATTCGTAGTAGACACTACAAATAACTTCGAGCACATGGGAACATTAAAATATATCAATCTTTTACTACACATAGATATACACCTTCAACGTGTCAAATATATCATAAATGAATAGTGCGTGAACACAAATGTCTTTTCTTTTCTTTCATTTTCAGTCTTTCTTCAAATTGAGAGAGAGGGAGGGTATATAAAATTGGGTATAAGGAGAAATGGTCCCAAAGTTTACTTATCTTATTTCGATGGATTCCTGTGGAGAATCATTCTTTTACGGCTCTTCTTTTACCCAGAGTTCTTGGCTTTAGTTCCGTCCGCCACAAACCCTGTCCAACAACTAATTTTCTCTTTTCCTTTTTCCGCTGACGGGAAGAAGGTGCCTCTTCCGTTTCAGGGTCCCAGCCAATCATTTGGCTTCTACCTTCTTCCTTCCCGTGTCAGGCGACCCGAGTGAGGTCACAGAGTACCAACATCTGTTGGTCTCCACTCTGACCCACATTCTTTACTTTGACGGCTTTCTACTGTTAATTCACGCACAGGGAATAGTAGTAATCTTATTTCTATCTTCTCAGTGGGACACCACGTGACACCTTTTACTAAAAAATTTTCTTGTTTTCCAATGGTACCTACATCAGAAAAAATATGGTCTAAAATAATTTGGCTTTGGGTTACCCTTACTGCATTTTTAACCTACACTAATTGGTTATTGTTGTTGTATTTATTTTTTGTCTCATTTAAAATCACCTTTTTTAACGGTCTGTAGTACCAAGCCATGCAAGATGGATGTTTGCTACGGGATTTCAGTGATATACTTAGTAACCAGTTTGTTAATGACTAAACCAAAATTAATTGGCAATGATTTTTGAATATTGCTGATTCTTCTATTGTTGGGTGAGTAGCATATTTTTCTTGTATCCATTTTATTTATTTTTAAATGCAATCATATAGATCTTTTTCGTCTTCCAGTCGTATTTGGGATACAGCCTCTGGACAGTGTCTAAAGACATTAATAGGTAAATGTACAGCTTTTTTCTTTTTTTCTTTATCTGCATTCCAATTATTAAAAATTTTATCACATACTATAAGTATATTTGATTGCATTAAAATTCATTTTAACTTGCGTAAGTAAGTTGGTGACTTTAGTCGAGGTTGACCCAAAGGGTCCCTTTTCAATAGCTACTAAACCGAGGTGTAGGGGTTGGCACTACTCCATTCCCTGGATTGCTCCTCTTTATCCTTGATCCTTACCTTATAATGCAAGGTGGCTTCAAGTGCCCTTTTTTTTTTTCTTTTTTTTTTTAGTGTTCGGTATGACTCAACCTGGGATTGGACCCCGGTCTCCTGGACCATTGGCAAACACTCTACTCATTAGGTGGCAAAAAAATATACAGTAAAATCAGTTTAGTGTTTGCAGTAGAGGTAATATTTAATAAAAAGAACTATTATCATCAACCTAGAGAATATTATTTAGGAGAGTTGACTTAGACTTTCCAGCTTTCATAAAATATGCTTCAGAGATAGGCCTAGACTGATTGGTTACCTGAATTTCAATGTAAATGTACTGTTCTGAGATAAAGATAATTTCCTGCAATGGCTGATATGGTGTTTATTTCAGGGGGAATTATTGGAGCATTAGTGGGTAATGACTGAAAAGTAAGCCCTAAACCTAGCCACTTTAACTTTGAAATATGGGCTGAAAAGTTCATATATCATATTTACTGTTGACTTTTTGACTAGTCTGTTCCAAGCACTGCAGTACCAATGGAAGAAGTGTGTGGAGCACAAGAGACTGTTGAAAAATAAAACTCATTTGGTCACAATCCATGAGAGTATCTTGATCCGCCTATTAACTTTTCAGCTAACTTTTGTATTTAGATCTAGCTTTAAAGGTATTCAAAAAAACTGAAAATTGGCAACAAAAAAGTGTTAGGAAGAATTTCATTGAATTTTTTTATATTTACATTTACATCATGCTTTGAACATTGAGGGTTTTCAGTAGTATTTCTGAAACTTTCACTGGTAAGCCTGTCCTATTCAAGCTGGGGTTAGTTATTTAGCTGACTTTCCTTGACTAGAGTCACCATAAGTGATTGAGAAAGCAAAGTCCTGGATGTTGTTGAGGCTGAATAGGCTATCCTACAAACTGTAATCAAGATTGTTGCACATGTTTGTTCTCTTTAAACTATTAGTCTGAACAGAGAATAGGGTTCCTGCAAAATAAGAATAATCATGGAAAGGGACAACTTAAAGGATTACAGATCCATACTGTAATTCTTTGTGTATAATACTCACTTTTTCCTTGCACTTTTAAGCCTAAAAGTTTGGGATGCATATTATGCTCAAGAAGTAAGTTTTAACTTTTTATCATGTTATATGCATCACCATATTCAGCCTACTATGACAGAATGTGAATTATATCTATGATCCAAACTAATATGCAACTAACAGTTCTGTTTTATGCATGCTACAGAGAAATAGCTTCTGGAATATGTTTATGATATTGTTTATCCGTGTGTTTGCAAAACTCAAAACAAAACGTTTACACTGCACACAATCATAAAGAGTTCAGATGATATTAAAGCCATCATGCTCTGATCAATTAAGATAAGTTTTTGTCAGTTGTACTGGAGGCTGCTAAATTCATACCAGAATCCAGCTAATTTATGACCTCCCCTCATCCAATGCTGTAGGTATAGAGAAAGCAGTTAACATTTATGATCTCATGGTTGGTTCATCAAAGATTACTTTCTATCACCTTTACTTTATACCTTGACACTGGAACCCTAACCCATGCATAGCGATAAAGTAGCAAAGCTAGCTCTGCCTGAAAGTGTCCTCACTGAAGGAGCTTAGACCAGAATGTCAATTAAATGACCATTTTGTATCCTACCATAGTGATGTAAAGGTATGGTGCAGTAGGTTGTTAAACAGATGACGGAGTAAGACTGATGTCAATGTCTTTTGACTAGCCACTTTTTCCTTTTCAGAGGCCCTACTATCTGACAGAGCCCTACATTTTTCTTCATTATTGAAGATTGGTTTAGACCCAATTGGAGAATTTTGCCCATTTGACTGGGGCTGTAGAATACACCGACTGCACCTCTGCAGAGGGGTAAAAAAAAAAAAACCCATGAGGCTACCTGTTAGCCGTGGGTGGCGACCCATAATGCTTAAGGACGGGATCCTGGTGGCTGAGCAGTCCTTGATCTGGCAACCAAAGAGGTCATGGGACTTGCAACACTTCACTTCACTTTGGCCCTTACTGGGCTAGACAGGCGGTCGGAGAGGCCCGATCCGATCAGTCAGCTGGTCATGTCAGCCCTCTTTCAGTTTCTTTGCAAAAATCTGAATTAGAGGGCGATGGCTGTAGGGTCAATCATGCTGAGGAAAGACCTATACTCCTTTCTGTCCCTGCGTGAGTAATTATCTTGGGAATGAAAACTAAATTGTCTACCACCAGCATTGAGTATATTGACTATGTAGCCCTGATGTAACTAGGCAAATGGGTTTCCCCCTAGGCACATCCCCATGTGGGACTCTGTGGTGGGTGGGGAGCATAGTCAATGAAACTCAGACCTTCTTTATGGCTTATGAAAAAACAACCCAAGCAAAAACAAAAAAAAAAATGAAAAGACCCCTCACAGAATCAGAAAGTGGAAATGAAATGGATGAAAACTTCTATCAATTCATAGTACTTGAATCAATAGAAGAAACCCTAATCACCAAACTATCCCCATTCCTAATTCAAAAAACAATAGAAACGCATTGTAAACCAATCGGTATCAAAAAATCTATGAACAACACCATTATTATACAAACAACAAATCAAAAACAATCAGAAAAAATTCTAAAATGGAAACAATTTGGAAAACTAAACATAAAAACATACCCTCACCCAACCCTAAACTTCTCGAAAGGAGTTATAAAATCCCCAGACCGCGCATCGTGTTCCCTTGAAGAAATAAGACTACATCTTAAACTACAAGGCGTAACAGATGTGAGAATAATCTCCATATGCAAAGAAACAAGAACCATAAACACAAACACCTACATACTAACATTTAATAAATCCATAACTCCAACTACCAAACCCTCTAAGATGTCAAAAATGCCAAAAATATGGACATCCTAAAGAGGAGTGCACTAGACCATCAATATGTGCAAAATGTGGAAATTCAAATCACACAGAATTAGAATGCAAAAATCTTTTTAACTGCATCAACTGCACAGGAGAACACCCTGCGTATTCACGGGAATGTGAAACGTGGAAAAAAGAATCACAGAAATAAAATACACAAGAAACATCTCCTTCCCTGAGGCCAGAAAAATAGAACACAAGAACAACCTAGTTATGTATGTGTAACTAAACAAGGAAAAGGAAGAACTGAACCAACTGATTAATGAATTAAAAAAATCTAATAGAAATGCTAAAAATGATCACAAAAGAGACGATCAAGGAACATATTTCAACAGTTCCAGATGAATATGTGGCACATAACCAAAATAAGGAAAAAAACCCTAAGCAAAGTAAAGGAAAAATCCAAACTAAACAAGAAACCCTAATAAATGAACCAATCCCATTATCCAACAGATTCATCCCAATGGACATAGATCCCATTGAAACAATCACAGAAGATTCTGATGAAGCAACCATCCACATCAAAACAGACAGTATAAATCTCCAAAAGAGACTTCATAAAAAAAAAAAAAATAAATATCAAAGACAACCCAACAGAAAATGAAACACAAGCTACAAAAAGTAGACAGATCAACTTCAAGATCAAAGGAAAAAATCAAAAACCAACTCCAAATCCTCCTATAGAAACTAAAAACAAACTTAAAATTGAAATGAACTCAACGCCCACATTCAAAAAGCCAGGGGAACTTAAACAAAAAGCACAGGCCCCCATTGGCCTGACTGGAAGAGTAAATACAAACACAGAAGTGTTCAGTGAAAGACCAGGAGGCACATTTAAACTGCCCCCAGCCAAATTTGATGAAGTCCCTTCATCATCAAGAGCCAAGTCACTGATGTGAATAGATAAACAGTCCAATGCTCAGGGAACATCAAAAATCCCTACAAAGATCATATAGTATAGAAAGCATGGACAGTGATACAGACCACATAGTTGCTAGCCTCGATCTGGAAGGTATTACAAATAACTATAAGACATGAAACCATTTAACTGTGTGCAAACAAATGAATTCAATCCTTTTTTAAATGTCACTTACAAACAATCCACTTAAAAAGTAAAAATAAAATTACTGACAAACTAATCTCTCACATATCCTGTATATTTATTTGAATGTGTGCAAGCAAGTGACTGATGTTGAATTGCTGCTAGTGCATAGCCGTATTCAAGACTGTTTGACTGTGTACTGAAACAGATCAGGTGAATAGAATGAATCATATAGGATGAGATACTTAAAATCATTTAGCTGTGAAGAAAAATAAGCTTGAGTTTGTTAAAAATATTAATAGCAGAATGTTTACAAATCATATATCCACTTACAAGTCATATGTATAACTATTTAACTATGTGCAGGCGGATCATTGATGTTGGGTTGAATTGTTGATGTTATATAGCAGCAGTGCTTGGAGCCATTAGTTTTGTGTCCAGTTAGGTGGGCTCTGGCTCATTTGGAATATTATCTACTAAGTATTCATTTTTAAATCTTTGGTTTAATATGCGCAAAAACGAAGTTTGGCATTGTGTGGCCTGCAGGGGTTTTTATGCCATAAAATCAACCAAACCAAACTTGAGAACATTTTGAGGCTTCCAAAAAACCTCACCCTTTCACTGAAATCTGACAAAATCAACCTTTTCACCAATATCTGGCCAAATAGAATCAAGAACTATAAAAAAAATAAATAAATAAAAAATGTCCTAAAACTTGTGTAGAAGACAAAACCCACCTAACTTTTCTTGGCATCAAATGACCCACAAAGGTTGATATGCCATTAAACAAAACTCAAACCCCAATTGGAGAATTAAGCAATGGTACAGACAAAGATCAAAGCATCAGTCAAGACAATGAAAAAAAATTATCTTTGAAAGACAGAACTGAGATATATGATAAATACATGTATTTTTTGATTCTTCCCCAACTGGCTTTTGGCTCCCAAGCAGCTGTCATCTCTTACACTATGATTTTATTGAAAAATATATAGATTATCTTCCTTGGAAATTGATCTGTAATGCACTGCTTTTTTTTTTATATGCTTCAAAAGTGGTTACAATCGACCGACCCTATTGCAACTGTTGTGATAATGGCTTAAAAGGAGTAGCTAAGTATATTTTGTTCCACTGAAGAACTATCTTGACTAACAAAATATTGAGCCTGATTAGTTCATGTCTGTAAATGTTGTATACACATATGATAATGTATCACCTCCATGATCAGAAATGAATCTTAGTTAATATCATACCATTCTGCACATAGCTAGCATGTTGGTGTGAAACATACAATTGAAAGGAATCTATAAGAATTAATCTTTTTCTCATGGCTATCTGATTTTCAAATGAAAATAAAATGTTATAAGAAAAAAGATTGGATATCATTTTCATTAAGAGGGTGAATGAGGCATTTTTCTCTTCATGAAAGGGACTGAAATTGACTGGCCACTTTTTTTTAGCCTTGTATTGTTGGAAGGTTAAATTCTCTTGAAGTCTTTTCCTACCTAAGGTAGTCAACATATCCTTTAGGTTTGCTAAGTAAACAATTAGTCTAATTCCTTTTTACTTTTCAGATGTTTCTAAACATACTCTTGTTCACTTTCTAGTTTGAGAGTCCCCATGACACAATGGTTAAAGTGCAGGACTGCAGCCTCAAAGTAAGCGAGTTCAAGCTCCAATTGCACAATTACATTCACTTTCAGACTAATACCTTTAGGAAAGGTATGTACTTCCTTATCCTCCCAGCTATGGGTTAATACTTCAGCATTTAAAAAAATAACCCACAAAGGTTGATATGCTATTAAACAAACTACAACCACTTTCTTGTTTTTGTTGGGATGTAAGGAGTCTCTCTTTTTCATTTTGAAAAAGGTTGCTTTTCTTGCATCTCAACACCCTGCAAAAAAATCTGCTTCATATGTGATCCATCTGCATCACATAATTATACATATAGCATGGATTTTCAGTTTGTCATTGAGTAAACGTGATTTACTGGTGTGGGAGAAAAATATAGAAAAATAAGTTTTTTTTGGTGAAAAGAAATTTAATGTGAATGGATCAGTAGAACTGGTTTAGAATGAGATAGGGTGATGAAAACCTGTTTCTCCCTATCCCTTTCAGATTTGTGCCATATTGCATGAATTATGTTGTTGTTGTTTTTTTTTTTAATATATAGATAAACAAGCCAGTCTTTGGCCCATCCAATGATACCTGCATTGGAAAACTATAGTATAAAAATGCTGAGCTTCCGATTATCCTTAGCACTCTTTTAACCTGTACTAAGGAAAGCTATAAGATTAATCAGCTAAAACATTGTAGTAACAAAGACGATATAGATTTTAATAGTACAAAGAACTTTTGGAGGAATTATCACATTATTTGATTGTTTACTTTGGAAAATAAAGATTAAAAGCTGCCAAACTTCAATTTACTCTTCCCTCTCATACTTTGACATTAAAAGTAATCAGTATTCTCTCCTGGACAAAAATTATGGAATTGGCATATTTCGGGGATGTTTTATTAGATTTTTATTTAACAGTAGATTAAAACAGTTTTTCTTTGAAATAGCTGAAAATTCTGGCTTCATAACATATTCCTTAAAGTAGATTAAATTATTTGAAATAATAGTATAATTTATTTCCATATAATGTAAAGGAAAATATGAAATAATTCAATGTTGAAGAAAAAATTAATTTGTAATTTGTCTTAAATCATATCAGCTGAATCCTAAATATGCAAATTTCTTGCTGACAAGTATTTGGACTTTTATAATTGAAAGAAAACTTGGCCCCAACAAAACTGTCAATTGAAACAATGGAAAGGATCATGAAATTGATTTAAGGCAATCCACAATGGAATGTGGTGAAAGATGCTTATATTCCTAGTCAACTGTGGCTAAAATTTGGTGAAAATATAAAAGAAATGAGATAGTTAAAAAGGAAAATATAATGGTATACCACAAAAGATATCAAAGCATCAGGATAGAAACTCAAAGAAGTATACATTGAAAATGGAAAAAAAATGTGTTGCAACATGAGTCAAATGTTTTTGATAGAACTGTAAGAAATCAGCAGAATGAAATGTGGTTTACATAGAGAAAAAGCTAGCACTTGCAGACCCCAACAAATGGTTGGAGATGCCAAATTGTAAGGAATATGGCTCCAACAAAAGAACTGTCAACTGAAACAATAAAAAGAATTGTAAAACTTATTCAAGAAGGTAGACTACAATGGAGTGTGGCAGAAGATGATTGTTCTTCATCAGCTGTGTTTAAAATTTGATGCAAATATAGAAGAAATGATGGTTAAAAAAGAAATACATTAACATAAAGAAACATGAAGCAATATGTCTTGAAAATAGAAAATGTAAAACAAAAATGAATTGAAATAGGAGTTAATGTTTGTGACAAGTGTAAGAAATTAGCTGAATGAAATGAGATTTACATAGAGAATAGCCAAACAAAAACTAGCACAAGCATACATAAAAGAAAATGATGTTAAGTTGGCTGAAAAACAATCATGACATGGACAATTGGTTGAAAATGATATTCAGTGATGACTCAAGAATCTACATTGGCCAAGGCAATGATGCTGAAATTTTTGTCTGTCATTCAAATAAGATATATTAAAATGAAGAAAACTAGTAAATTTCCCAAGTCATTTATGATATGGGGTTTCATGTTATTTAAATGACATGGGGAGATTGCAATCATTACCTTAACAATCACTGCACATGTGTATATTGAAATACTGGATATTTTCCTCATTCTATAGCTAGGGAATTGATTTGGTGATAGTCTTTTTTTTTTTCTTTTTTTTTTCCCCCTCTCTTCTTCTCCACCATCCCTCCCCCCCCTCTCAGAAAGGTATATAAAACCAATGAACTGGCCAATGAACAGTCGAATTGAAATCCAATTCAAAATTGTATTCATTGATTTATGAAATTGATATTTATTTTAAAAAATTAACAATTATACCTTAATTTTAATCTTTTTCAATGTTTTAATTTCCAGATGATGATAATCCACCTGTTTCATTTGTGAAATTTTCTCCTAATGGAAAATACATTCTTGCAGCTACACTTGATAAGTGAGTGCTTTTTTTTTTCTTTTTTTTTTTTTTAACTTGAATAAATTTAATCAGAAAAGAAACCTTTTCTAATAAACAGCCCACTTAAAATTAAGTATAAATATGTATTTATATATTCATCTTTTGACACTATACTTTTGTGTTAATTCAAGTAGATTAATAAAAGACCCGTTTTAACTGAAATTCTTTACTCTTAGTAAACGTATTCACTGTTATATCAGTAAAGCATTTCTGCCTATGTGTACTTCTTCCCAAAAAATGCAGCAAGGCTTCCAAAATGAGCACATTAGTGATTAAAAATTATTATATAACTTATTGATAATGAAATTCACTATATATTTTTTTATTATTTATTTGTTTTTTGTTAAAGTCTTTACATATTTAATACAATACAAATATTAATTTTTATTATTCATTCTATTCTTGTATTAATTTTATACTTTTAAAAATTAATTTCATTTGTCCCATAAAACTAATAAGTCCAAGTGTTGGTAGTGAGAGTGCTCAATGCCCAAGAGCAGAGTGGTGTGAAGAAAATAAAAAGCAATCACTTATTTGACTTTTTTCATTGGCATAAAAACCAAAGTAAGGTTTCATGTATTGACATGCTCTATCTTCAAGCATGAATAAAGTAAGATAAAAAGCAGTTTGACCATTTTATATTGGTGGTATTGCAAGTACTTGTGCTGAAGAGATTAGGAAAAAGGGAGAAAAATGTGTGTATAATATACACAACACCCAAGAGAGAAAGTCTGGAGAGAGTAATACATCACTCAATAAGTCCCAGGCCTGACGTAGATGGCACCACTAATAAAAGTACTAATCTTCAAATGGTACGTGTCAAAATTTGAGCCTAATTGGATTATTAGCTTACAAATTACAGTTATTTAAGTGAAGTTACTGTTACAAGTAAAGTTGGCGACCTTAGTCGAGGGTGACCTGAAGAGTCCCTTTTCAATAGCTAGTACACCGAGGTGTAGTGGAGGGTGCTATTCCATTCCCAGTATTGCTCCACTTAACCCTTGATCCTCACCTTATAATAAGCAAGGTGGCATCAAGCACCGTTTTTTTGAGTCTTTGGTTTGACTCGATCTGGGATTGAACCCTGGTCTCCCTGACCATTGGCAAACACTCTACTCATTAGTCCAATTGCCCGGTAATAATTAAAGTTGGTGACTGTAGTCAAGGGCAACCTGAAGGCTCCCTTTTCAATAGCTACTACACCGAGGTTTAGGGAAGAGTGAATTGTGTTTTAACCAGCCCATTGGCCAGAGCATTTGCCAATGGCCTGGGAGACCGGGGTTCAATCCCAGGTCAAGTCATACCAAAGACTCAAAAATGGTACTTGATATCTCCTTGTTTAACACTCGGCATTATAAGGTATGTATCAAGGGTAAAGTGGAGCAATCCAAGGAAAGGAGTTGTGCCTTTCCCTACACCTCGGTGTACTAGCTATTGAAAAGGGAGCTTTCGGGTCACCCTCAACTATAGTCACCAATTTTACTATTACAAATTTTCAAAACAATAGAAGAATCAGAATTTTGTGTGCTGATAAAGCATTGCTTCCTGACGGGGGAAAAATTACTGTTCAAGCAAAGCAATGGCTTGATAAGTATTATTTGGATTCTGTTCCATTGAAAACAATGGTTAAGAGGTGTTATGCTGACTTTAAACACGCTCATACAGACACAAATGATGATGAACGCTCAGGTCGCCCAAATTCGTCAGTTGTCCCAGAAAACACACAAAGAAAAAAGTTCTTTCATCAAGACAATGCAGCATGTCACAAGTTGATTACAACAATGACAAAACTACATAAATTGCCCTTCAGATTGCTTCCGCACCCAGCCTATTCTCCAGATCTGGCCCCCAGTGACTACTGGCTGTTTGCAGACCTCAAGAAAATGCTCCAGGGAAAGAGATTTGGCTCCAATGAAGAAGGGATATTGGAAACTGAGGCATATTTTGAGACCAAAGACAAATCATTCTACAAAAAAGGCATAGAATCACTAGAGAAGCATTGGAATCAGTGTATCACCCTAGGAGACTGTTGATAAATAGTCAAATTTTGCCTAAAAGTTGTTTTATTAGTTAGGCCCAGGACTTATTGAGTGATGTGTTATATCGGAAAATTCATCTGAGGCTAAATGTGATAATAAAAATTTAGACTGTTTTTTGCATTTTTTCATCAACTCGCTTTTATTCAATAACTTATAATTATCTCTATAAATCTAGCCACAGGGCATGACCACAAAATAAAATGCGGACAACTTTGCTTACCCAGTCCATTTTCTTTGATAACCATTATACTACTTGTACTCTTGTGTGTGTACGTGCATATTAATTTTTAAAAAACTCTAATTTTTGTCAACATTAGAGATAGTTGTTGGGATTATAATTTATAGCACAGATAGTTTAGAAAACTTTATTTCTACATTTTAATATTTCCTCTCAAAACTTTTTCTATAAAAACTTAACAAGAAAAAAATTTCTTGTATTTGTAATTCTCAATAAAAACTTGTCATAACTTCATATTTAATTTCTACTGCTTCAACATTCATTTCAATACTACTACTAATGTTCAAATGTTTTGTCTGTGTTGTCAAAATTTTTACACAGAATAATGGCCACTAAAACCAATGTAGGTAAACTTACCAGCAAAATGTAAAACTTATAGAACAACTTGCAATTTAGAAGCAAGCATTTTAAAAATGCCTAACATATCAGTAGTGATGTCTTTGAAAGCAAAGAAAGGATCGTTTCTCAAGAACATCACTATAGGTGATGAAAAATCGGTCTTTTATGACAATGTTTTATGTAAAAGGCAGTAGATTGACAAAAAGGAATTTCTAAAGTTGTTGTGGCCTTCTTAGGGGTCAGAAATAAAGACACGAGAAAGGGATTAAGTTTAACAAATATATTAATGAAGAACAGTAATAAAACATATACAAATGAGAGGGTTATCAGTGAGACTGTTTCAGTCCGACTCTCAGGGCTGTATGCTGGAATATTGCCTTCTGTCTAAGAGTAGTACCTGCTGCTATTCAAAGCTGAAAGAGTTCATGCGTTTGTGGGTAAATTACGATAACAGAAGCCTGCCCCAAAGGCCGAGCCTCGTGGAAGAAAAGTTATGTTGTGTGTGTAGGATCACCATGGTAATCATTTTGAGTTTTTAAACTGCAATTAGACGTTCAATGCAAACTGATGCTCTCAACAACTGCAATTTGTGCATAAAAATCTTTTAAGGTTTTGCACTTGTCAATAGGAGAAACATGCTTCTATGATAACACAAAGCCACATTTAGCAAGAATCATGCTGTAAAAACATTGGTTTAGGCTGGTCTGTTCTACCCCATCTGCCATATTCACTAGACCTTGCACAAAGTGATTTCTATCTTTTTCAATCTCTACAAAATGCTCTGAATGACAAAAAATTCTTCAGAAGATCAGGTGAAAATGTTTGAAAAACTTGAGCTTGAAACCAGCTGAATTTTACTTGAGAGGAATCAACAAGCTATCTGATAAATGGCAAGAGGTGATACAAAAAATGTCAAATATAGTATTGATTGAAATTAATTATTAAATTTTTGTTACATTGATATCATCTACTTATCTATTTTTAATGTACTGATTTCAAATATAGTTGGGGGTTTTTCCTGAATGATTGGTTTTTTTTTGTTTGTTTGTTTGTTTTTTTTACTATTGAGGTATTTCAGGATATCAAAATTTTATCTTCTTACTGTCATCTATCAGAAGAAGCATGTGATTGAACTCTTAAATCAGCTGGTGAATAAATAAAATTTTAAAAAAATTTTTTTAATGTTACATAGTCTAATTTTATTTGCAACATAATTTGGAACATGTTCATCAATACAAAGAATAGAATTTATATGAAATTCATTGTTAGAAAAGAAATTGGTTCCTATGAAGATACAAAGCTTGGTTACAATTTTGTCAGGCAGGAATTAGTGCTTGAAGCTCTTTCGTTGTGGACTGGCTCAGAGCAATCCCTTCTAATGTTCCAGCAGTAGTCTGCCATTATATGTTTGTCCTATCTCCCTTGGTAGTGCTCCTCCATGGTCTTGAGGTCCTGATAGAACTGCTCACCTTGCTCATCACTTATTGTCCCTAAGTTATCTAGAACTCCATCAAGATGACTGTAGAGAAAATAGGGTTCGACACTCATATTGCATCCTAGGTCATAAAAAGCTGACAACAAATTTGTTAGAAGGGTTTCATAGTTATTGGTCTCTTTATTACCAAAAGTTATTACAAAGTTTTCTATTACCAACACAAATGAAAACCATGCTTTCCTTTCCTTATTCATCTTTCTGACAGTCTTGATCACACAAATGCGCAAATTTGTCATCCATCAAACACACCTGACTTGATCTCAAATAACAAATCAGGGAGAACCAAGACTGTGTCATAAGCATTCACTGTCAGTATTTAATGCTCTGATAAACTTTCATCAGGTACAGCTTGATGTGCATAGGAGGAAATATGTTCTTGACTGACGATTGGATCATTGACAATATTTGGCTTCCAACTTTCAGAGCCTCATGTAAGGTCTACTCTTTCTGGTTCCAATGCTTGTCTTCACATACAAATAAAGCAGGGATACTCTGTAAATCCTCTTTGTTGACCAAAGAGGAAGTTCTCCATTTTGAGATTCACGCAAATTGTCCAGGTGTGCTCATGGTATTTTAGTAGGTCTATCAGAGTTTTAATGTCATTATACTCCTCATAAACAAGAATGAAATAAAGAATGAACTACTGGAACAGCTGCATAGATATTGCCATTATGTAGTAGAACACACTTCAGGCTGCGCTTAGAATTGTCTGGGAATAATCTTCAATCATTTGAATTATACAATAAAATTCCTAATTCCTGGAGAAGACCCAAGATATTATGACAATAAACAAACTTATTCTCCTCTTTAGAAAATTCCATGAAAACCTGTTCCTGATTTCAGAAGTATGAAACTTTAGTGGTTTTGATCAGTAGAGGCTTTTCTTGCAACGGGGAAGTTAAAATTTCTACTGCATTTTTTGGAGAGACTCAAATCATGTACAAGGTCATTCAGCTCTGGCTGGCTAAACTGCTGTTGATGACTTTGATCTAGCATAAGAAGGGTCATCAGAATCTGTCAGTATTTCTTGAGTTACATTGTCAGTCTCTTGCATTTCGTTGATACTCTCTTCTTCAGATGGTCACAACTCAGTAAAAATTAGAACCAGTTGCTCATCAGTGTGCAGAATAGGTTGAATTGCTGATGGGATACTAGAATAACTGATTTTTTTTGTCTGTTTTTCTTGCCAACACCTTTCATATTGACCAAATAGCAGTCAATTGTGTGGTCCTTCTTTCCTGCCAGGTCATGGGAATTCTGAAAGGTAAGCCCTTTCATCCAGTCATGCAGCATTTCATTGTAGTTATGATGCACTGTATGTGGGACCCATTTCTTGTCTTGGTCACCAAGAGTGAGTCCAAAGTGCACTGTCTCCTTGTAGCCATGACAAAACAAATAAAATTAGATATCCCTAGGTCTACAATAGATGTGTAATTTATTTAGCCACAAAAGGATAAAACATACTACCTCAAATTGCATGAAAACTCTAGCATACAGAAATAAATTGTTTCCCTATTTGAAACCAGCAAATCACAAATTAGTAAAATAAAATTTTTAAAAAAATAAATAAATAAAACTCATGTAACTGAGATTTTCAAAAAAATTTGTCCAGTGTTTTTCATGAATAAATCATTTTACTAAAAGGGAAATTATTTGTGACTCAACTTGGTAAAACATGCCTAGAAAAATGCTAAGTATACTCAATTTAAACTTGTAGAACATAATCATATTCTCAAAAATATTTTGATAAAAGTACATTATCAAATATTAAGTATCTGTTTAAAATCGACAATTTAAAATAAATGATTGTTTTTGTTTGTTTGTTTTTTTTGTTTTTGGTTTTTTTTTTTTTTGGTTTTTTTTTTATATTAACTTTCATGGGTAATCTAATGCCAAAACCATTCTTGTTGAAGAACAGTAGTGGTACTATTTAACCCAAAAGCTGGGAGTGTAAAGGAATCCACACCTTTCCCAAGGATATTAGTCTAAAAGTGAACATAATAGTGAAACTGGAGTTTGAACTCTCATACCAAGATCTTGCAGTCTTCCCTAAACCTTTCATTAAAGTATATCTTGATTATCACTTTACTCTCTTTTTTTTTTCTTTTTTTATTTCAGTACTCTTAAACTCTGGGACTACAGTAAAGGCAAAGTAAGTATTCAAATAGGTATACATGAGATTTGATTTACCAACTCATTAAAGTGAATGTGTGAATTTTTTAAAAATTAAACTTATATATGGTTTTGAAACCAAATTTTAAAAATTCAATACCTTTTGACATTCATTTTAGACATGTACTTAATTTTTTTTCTGCATCCAAAAAATTATTTTTAATAAAATCAAATTAAGATATAAGCAGTGTTAAAGAGAAATGGACTTAGCCCCGGAAAAACATGCTCGTGTGTGCCTGGCATGCAAAGGCGAAAATGGCCACTCCAACATCCTGTTTTAAGAACTCACGATCTCGGATTCTCATGAGACTGACGAAACTTGACAAGGATGTGTGCAAAGCTCGAAGCCTATAAAAAGAGCCTGGGCAACAGAGACAGGGCTAGTGTTCATAGTGAACTCAAGCATTGCGGTTGGCGAAAATCAAAGGTCTGGTTATTTCATTGATTTTTATAATCTCCTCAACGATTGTTACAACTGAAACTCATTTGTAGAACAGTGTTACAAATATTTGTTCATGGTGAGCCATGAAAACAGGACTACTATATTTAATGAAACTGAAAATAGATTCATTTTAAATTCTTCTGACACTCACCAGAGAATCTTTAAAAAAATAAGATATTTAGGTAAATAAAAAGCTTTTTCAAACCAGTAAAATACACCAATTATAACATTGTTAAAGAAAAAAAATAGTAACAAAATTTATTTTTTAATTAACAAAATTATAGCGTTTTTATGTGCACAAATGTAAATAAGTTCTAAAATCCTTATATGTAATGATCACCTGTGTTCTAAATTTTAAAACAATTTTCATTATGCACAAACAGAACAGTCTAGAAAATGCTGGCCAAGGTCAGAATTCACTGTTTGAGCCTAATAACAAGGATCATAATTGGATGTGCTCTTTAATTTTATTTTCCAGCCTTTGTGACTTATGCCAACTGCTATTTTGTTATTCTTTACCTCTACCTGTTTATTCACTCCTTAATTTTTCCTCAATCGGTATGGGTTCTGGGTATGATCTTAAACTTCATCTGATGGTGAGCCTCCAGTGTTGGAGTTTGGGGAATATGGAGTACCTTTTCATTACTATTACTCTCAGGTCCAATCTAATGAGTTGTACCTGTTAGTCCCATCTGTAGGTAAAAAAGAACTGTTTAACCATTTACTAAGGATTACCAGTTATTTGAAGACATACAGTGAAAATTGTTCATATTGGACTACTTGATAAATAGATTCATTAATTAGCAATACTTGAAACCATTTTAACTGTTTGCAAACAAATGAGCCCTAACTTGTTTAAAAATTAGTTACCTACAAGCTATTTGCTTACAAATCATCTGTGTGTGTGTGTATGTAGTTGGGCAGCAGTCTTTCCTTTAAGCATGTTTGATTAAATAAGTCACATTTTGTCTATATGATTTTAAGATCCTTTCAAGTTTCCTGATAAGTGTCTTGGTTTCAGGTTGGAATTGTTTTGAAAGTTTTTAGGGTTTTTTTTTTTTTTTTTTATAACATAAAATTACATAAATGCTAAGTTGGATAAAACTGAGATGCTGATGAATTTAAAAACAAAACTTTCAAAACACTCTTTATACATGCAAGCAACCCCTGATGATGGCCTATGAAAGGTTCAAAAGTGCTCGCGACAATTTTGGTAAATTCATCCACTAATTCCAATTTGAAACTAAGACACATATCAGGAAACTTGAAAGGATCTTAATAAAATTATATAGACAAAATGTGACTTTATTATTTAATCACACACACACACACATACATATATATATATGGCATTAAATAACCCTCAAAGGTTGATATACCAACCAGTTAGTAATGTTGCCCAGTCGTCTGGGGCTGTAGAATACACTGACTGCACCTCTGCAGAGGGGTAAGACCCCTCCCCATGAGTATCCTGGATATGACACTAAACAATCTGATGGTAAGTCCCATGCTGGGGCTTTGGGGAATACGGAGCACCCCTTCATTGCCATTGCTTCCAGGTCCACTCTGACCTGGTATGGTAGCACCTGATAGGGCCATATATATGCATTAAATAGAACTAACGGCATACTTATGCTAAACTGAATTTTTTATTAAACTGACTAGCTTGAAGTAGAACAGTTTTTGACAATTAAACTGTACTTACATTTAAACTGCATGCGTATGCTAAACTCAATTATTTGAAATAAAACTTTTTTTGACATTGAAACTGTATTTACACTAAACTGAATTGTTTAACAGAACTGGTTTGACATTTAACTGTGTGTAAACAAAATCTGGACTTATACTCAACCAAATTGTTTGAATTAGAACTGCTTGACTAAACTGAATAGCTTGAACTAGAAATGTTTTGCACAATTAAACTCTACTTACATTTAAACTGCGTGCTTATTATGCTAAACTGAATCATTTGAAATTGAACTGTTTTTGACATTGAAACTGTACTTACACTATACTGAATTGTTATATATAACTGTTTGAATAAACTGAGTAGTTTGAAATAGAAATGTTTTTGACAATTAAACTGTGTAATCATGCTAAACTGAATTGTTTTAAATAGAACTGATTATTTACTTAAAAATGGATTTAGGGTTAAATACGCTACAAAGGTTGATATGACATCAAATCCAACCAACCAATCAGTAGTGATAATACAATTGTTGAGATGAATTGCAATTAGACCAAGATACAGCTAGTTATATTCATACCTTTGACATTAATACAAAAGTATCATGATCAGAATTTTGCTGATTTTGTTTTTCCGATTTTGCTAACCAATTAGCTAATTTTCCTTCATATTGTTCCATATAGACAGAGCGAGAAGATTAATTTGGAAAATACTTTGAGAAAATCTGAAAATCTTAATAAACAAGTATGGTAATTATAAAGTGCATAGAGGTGGAATTTTTTTTTTTTTTTTTTTTTTTTTTTTTTTCTTCTTCAAATTAGTACTATGTGAAGTTTTGTTTTTGCTTAACTTGAAATTTATCACTTTTTTATTTCAGTGTTTAAAAACATACACAGGGCACAAAAATGAAAAATACTGCATTTTTGCCAACTTTTCAGTTACTGGTGGCAAGGTAGGTCAAATTAATTTATCTAATTTTTAAGCTGCACCATTTGAACTGATGACTAGTTGGATTATTTCTTTGTATAAGTCATAAATGACTTCCTGTGAATAACCATCAACATTAAATTCTGGGCAAAAGAAATTTTCTAATTACTATGAATTACCCAACTCATGTAAACCATTTAATACAATGTCTCCTGCATGGAAAAGGACATCCTACTAATGTTGGATCTACCTATTTGGAACTTAGCCCTTTCTGAATTTAGTTTTGAACTGGATTGTGTAATCTTAATTGACTCTGGACTTGGTGCCAGTTTAAGTTAACTGGAACTAAACTCTTTTCACAAGCTTATTCTCTGTATTACCAAACATCACTTTTGATTTTCTTGATTAAACAGATGAAAAAGGAAACAAATTTTAGACTAAGTGAGTGTTGGTAATTAATGTGCTCTTAATAAATCAGGACTTTTATTTAAATCACTAAAGCTGATACTGTTTACTAGGCAATTTTTGTATGGTTTATCTAGTTATGTCATAAAAAGAAAATATTAAATTTATTACTAATTTGACCTTTTTTTTTTTTTTTAACTTCAAAATTATAAATATATTGAATAGAGTGCTACTAAAACAAAAGTTTGGTGTATTTGAATCAATTGATCAATCTTTCTGTCGAATTGCCCAGTGCTTTTGTCTTCCCGGATATTGCACATCACTCGAACTATAAGGGACTGCCATTCACACACCCACTTCGCCCCCCCCCCTTTTTTTTTTCTTTGCATCTAAGTTTGTTTTTTTTTTCTTTGTTTTTTGTTTTTTTTCATCTTGTATAACAGAAAGTTCATAGATAAGATTATTAAACCTTTATATTCTAGTTATTTATGTAGCTTGTAATATCAAAATTTTCATTTATTCTAATGTGGTGGTAAGCTATATTTTAACACTCGATTTGACTTGGATATACCGTGGCAAAGTTTAGGTTTTTATAATCATTGCTCTTTACTCTCCTACTTAGTCTGCTTCATTGCCATTATTCTCAGGTCCACTGACCCAGAGTGGTAGTGCTGTTAGATTATAGGTTCATAAATATCAATGAGGGTAACACTTAGCATCCAGTGTTATCTTACAAGGCCCAAAATGAATAGATGTTACATTTTTCAAATAGAAAACTGACCTGTTGTTTCTTATACAAAAGTTTATTTTCTGACCACAACATTTCTCAGCAGTCATCACCAAAACTAGAGATAAAGATAGTGAAGGATATTAGTTGTTACATAGAAACACTATAGGTCTCATTTGTGGGAGACAAACAATCAAAACCCTCACTTCTATTTCTTCACATTGCTTGTGCCCAGATCTGTCCAACTAACTGCAACCCTCTCTGACCGACCCGATACTCTCAACTGCTTACATAATATGCTAATTATTCTCCTTAAATAATGCTGATAAGAACATATCATTTAAAAATTTTTCATAAACCCAACAGCTAAATCAGCTGTTATTGCATTAAGTGTTTATTTTCAACATGTTGTCTGCCGTGAATTTCAAAACACCCTATCAACCCCATCCTGTGACACGTGATCTATTTGACCTTTCACATGCGAGTCAGATTTTAGCTAACTCAAAATTTATTAACTAATGTAATTGATTACCATCCTTAATTATATTAGAGTACCAGTTAGGGTTCTATCTATGAGTCAAATAGCTGTTCAGAAATTACTTGTATGCAAAAAAGCTCTCTGAAAAAAAAAGAAAAGTAACTTCACAAAAAATGATAATGTGAGCATACAATAAATAAGAATACTTAACCTCTAGGCATAAAATAACAAGAGGAAAATACCTGAAACAACTAAACCACAATACAGATCAAGATTGATATCCAGAACTAGACAAATCAAATGCAAATAAAACTTTAACAAACCAGCCCAAAGAATTGGAAGATATGGAAATAGAAACTAAAACCACAACCAAAAAAAAAATCTGCTGGAAAACAAACCTGACACCCAAAGGACTCTTGCAACAACACAACCTGAATGAAATGGAAGTCGCTAAGATATTTCTCCAACCACAAAAAAAGTTATGGCCCACCAATTCATACAGTGGAACACAAGAGGTATAAAGGTTAATCTTTAAGAATTAAAACTCCTCATTGTAAACCTCAACCCATCCATACTATGCTTACAGGAAATATGCCTAAAAGAAAATAACCCAATCCAAAACTATAACAATTAAGACCACACAAACAAGCAAGCAGAAAGCGCCAACATCCTACATAGCCAAATCAACTTAAAAACGGAAATGCAAGCAGTTGCAGTCTTAGCTACTCTACACAATACAATCACTATATGTCCATTGTACCTACTACCCAACAAAATCATCCAAGAAGCAGAATTAGACAACCTAACACAACAACTACCACAACCATTTCTCCTGATGGGGGACTTAAATAGCCACAATGTAATATGGGGCAGCCGAGAAACAAACAAAAGGGACAAAACTGTTGAAACTCTGATAAACCAAAAACAATTATGTTTACTAAATCAAACAACAAACGCATATCTCCATCCAGCAACGGACTCTAATTTTGCAATAGACCGGTGCAGAAATGGCCATTTCTCCATCAAAATTAGCCAATAACATCTCTCCCTCTGAAAATAAAACTCAGTGGGGAAACTTCTCGAGAAAGCCAATTTGAAACCTTTTCACTGCTCACTACCAGTCCTGTCTCTCTGTTTCTTTCTCTCACTCTCTTACTTGCCATGTCAATACACTAGTTTGCATAGTCCTGCTGTGAAGCAACAAATGCCCCACAATGTATAGATTACTTTTATACACAAACCCCGTCCCACCAGAGACAAGACGCATGACCTACAAATTGCACTCCCAACAACGCTCACGCTTCCGTTTTTCTATACTTCCAGTACTCTACATGCAAGACACATTTGTGCTAGTTTTGAACTTTGAGGTAGGCCATTTTGCTCGTCACTTCTTGTTTCTTTTGGTGTTGCTATGAAAGGAATTAACTTCACACAGCTTCGTTGTCACATTTCATTTTTCTCGTTCATTCGGCTCACCACCTGATTTTTATCCAGCCATGGACGTTTGCTGGATTCATGTAAAAATCAGCTGTTCCACCTGCATATATAGCATGCTACTCATTGTCTCTTTGAACGATGAACCCTGGTTGGCTCATCGGAGACAGCAGTCTGCGGGTTCTGCCTTTCAATTTCACTACACAATTGGGAGAAATTCAGAAATTTGTTTAAATTCCAATTGACACCAGAAAACAATTTAAACCATGAGAGTGGCTTTCTTTTTTTCTCAATACATAACTCAATACTGCTGGGGATTGTATCCTGAAAAGCTCTAACACTATAATCCTTGGTTTGATAAGAATTACAAAAAAAAAAAGCAATCTGAAGCCAAAGAGCAGCATTCAGGATATTTCAAAAATATCCATCTAAGGAAAACCTTAATAGGTACAAAAACAGAGCTAACACCCAGTGGGAATCATAAAAGAATCAGAGTGAACCTCATGAAAAAAGTATGTAGCAAAGATTAGCATCAATACAAAAGGGAAGAAAAGTCTTGAGATACAGTAAAAAAAAAATTCTGGGGGTGGGTAGCAACAATCTCTCCGAAAACCTGATACTGGATAACCAAAAAATTACAGATAAAAAGGAAATTGATAACTACCTGGCTGAAACAGTTACAAAAAACTCATCCTTAAAGAACTGAAGTAGAAAAGGCTACATAATCAAACAAAATAAAGACAAAGAAAAAAATCGATTCCAAACAGATAACACTAAAAATTGTAACCAACTGTTCTCGAAAATGAGCCAAAAATATCACTGAGCTAAGCCCATGATACAGCTGGGTCTGATCATTCATTATCCATAAAACAACTCCCTGAAATATTTGTAAATTACCTCCTAAAAATTTACTATTATATAAGGAAAAGCGGTGACATCCCATTAATTTGGAAGCAAGCCACTGTGATCTTCATACCCACGCTATCAAGAGATGCATCCAACCCAACCAATTACTGCCCTTTCTCACTCACTAGCAGCATTTGCAAAATTATGAAACAGATAGTCAATGACCAACTTGAATCATCCATCAGAGAGGTCTTTGTTAAAAAGGAACACTTTATAGTGGTGTTCTTTGATATCAAAAAAGCTTATGATACATTGTGGAGATAAGGAATGGTAGCAGACCTCAAGGAACTGGGACTAAACGGTAGAATGCCAAACTTAAAAGATTTTATAAACAATAGAAACTTCCAAGTCCAACTTGGAGACACTTTATCAATTGAAAAGAAACAAGAAATGGGGCGGGGGGTACCCCACGAAAGTTATCTTATTTGTCACACTATTCAACATTAAAATAAACAATATCACAAAACAAATAAACACAGGAACAAACTGTGTCCTCTGTGGATGACTTCTTAATCTATTACAGATCAAAACACATTCACACAATTAAACGGCATTTCCAACACTGTTTAAATAAAATCAACAAATGGGCCATGGAAAATGGCTTCAAATTTTCTAAAGAAAAAAGCAAAATGTATGCATTTCTGTCAATCACAAAAACTGCACATCAACTCAACAGTAAAATCCCTGTTGTAGACAAATATAAGTACTTGGGAATGATAGTAGACAAAAAACTCTTATTCATACCTCATATAAAATACATTAAGTCAATACTACAAAGACATGAAACTTCTTCTGACAGTTCTGTTGCACACTGACTTGGGTGCAGACAAAGATACCCTGTTAAAACTATATCAGACCTGCTTCATTTATGGAGCAGCAGGATCATATTTAAAAGAATTAAATACCATTCATCACCTAGGGCTGAGACTAGCCCTAGAATCTTTCAAGACCTCTCCAATGGAAGTCTCTATACAGAGGCAAATGAACCTCTTCTAGAACCACCCTGTTGGCTGGAGATGTAGAATACACCGACTGCACATCTGCAGAGAGGTGGGGGGGAACACCCTTAATGAGGCTACCTGTTGGCCATGGGTGGCAACCCGTAATGCTTAAGGGATCCTGGTGGCTGAGCAGTCCTTGACCTGGCAACCCAAGAGGTCAAGTGACTTGCAACACTCTACTTTGACCCTTACTGAGCTAGACGGGCTGTCGTATCGGCCCGATCTGATCAATCGGCTAGTTATGTCAGCTCTCTTTCAGATTTTTGCAAAAATCTTAATTAGAGGGTGATGGCTGTAGGGTCAATCATGCCGACGAAAGATTTATATTCTTTTCTGTCCCTTAGTGAGTAATTATCTTGGGAATGAAAACACTGGGACAAAATTAAATTGTCTACCACCAGCATGAGTATATTGACTATGTAACCCTAATGTTACTAGGTGAATGGGTTTCCTTCTAGGCACATCCCCATGTGGGACTCCATGATGGGTGGGGAGCATAGTTAATGAAACTCAGGTTTTCGTTATTGATTATGAAAATATAACCCAAGCAAAAACCAAAAAAATATAAAGACCCCTCTTATAATCCTCTTCAGAAAGTGAACACAAAACTAATGAAAACTTCAATTAATTCATTGTACTTGAATCAATAGAAGAAACCATTATTGCCATTCCTGATTTAAAAAAAAAAAAAAAAACAATAGAAACACACTGCAAACCAATCAATATCAACAAAGTTTACAAACAGATCAAAAACCATTAGAAAAGTTACTAAAATGGGAACAATTTTGAAAACTAAACATAAAAACATACCTTCACCTATCTATAAAATCCCCAGACCTCACATTGTGTTCACTTGAAGAAATAAGACTTAAACCATAAGGCATAACAGACAGGAGGAGAACTTCCATACACTAAGAAACAAGAATTATAGACACAAACACATACTAACATTTAATAAACCCACAACTCCAACCAGCATTAGAATAGGTTACATAAATACAAAATAGAAACTTGTGTACCAAACCCTTGAAGATGCCAAATATATGGACATCCTAGAGATAAATGCACTATACTACCAATATGTGCAAATTGTGGATAATCAAATCGCACAAAATTAGAATGTCAAAATCCCTTTAACTGTATCAACTGCATAGGAGAACACCCTGCTTACTCATGGAAATGTGGAAAAAGGGAAAAGAATAACAGAAATAAAATACACAAGAAACATCTCCTTCCCGAGGACCAGAAAAATAGAACAAACACAAGAAAAAGAACAACCCAATTATGCATATGTAACATAAAAGGAAACAAGGTAAAGGAAGATACAAAATAAAAACAGGAAGAACTGAACAAACTGATTAATGAATTAAAAAATCTAATAGAAATACTAAAAATGATCACAAAAGAGACAAAGAACACATTTAAACAGTTCCAGATGAATGTGAGACACACAACCAAAATCAGGAAAAATATAAGAAAAAATCCAAACTAAACAAAAAACACTAATAAATGAACCAATTCCATTATCTAAATTCAGCCCAATGAACATAGAAGCTCCTGTTGAAACAACCATAGGAGATTCTGATGAAACAACCATCCACCTCAAAACAGATGACATAAACAAAAGAGACTTAATAATAAAATAAATACCAAAGACAACCCAACAGAACATGAAACACCAACCCCTACCAAAAAAAATGAAACACAAGCTACAAAAAGTAGACATAGACCAACTTCAAGAAAGAAAAAAAAACTCCAAACCCCCCTGTTACAGTAGCACCATGAGGCAAAAAATGAGGTAAAAGGTTCAACTGGTAAAGACTGGTAAAGAAGTTGTCTATTCGCAATGGGTCTTCGTTCCTTCTTTAAACCCTTCTTTCACCATGAAACTAAAAACAAAATAGAAAACAACTTCTGTAACCCCTTTCACACAGATCAATAATTCAGGCAAATACAGATACAGTGTGAGTCTTACCTCTGTTCACCTGAAAGAATGCCCCCTTCACAAAGTCTAAAATCGCAGCTGTCAGGCAACACGTGTGTTCTGCTCGGAGAAATGGTAATAAAATGCTCGACCCTTCTAAACGGTGTCACGTGTGTCACTGGTCGGTGTACAATGTAATGTGTACCCAACTCTAAGACGCCCGTACCAAACAAGGGGGATAGCTCCCTCATTTACATGGCTCCCCAAAATAAGGTCAACTTATTTTACAAAAAAAATTTTTTACAAATATACTCAATGGCTCCTCGGTGATAACTTCCCTGGTCTCCATTTTGTGCAACAGCACAACCTTGTGGATTGGCCGTTCCATTGCAGGAGAAGCTTTTGATGTACTTTTTTCGACAATGCCAAGAATAGTGTCGTACTGTACATATCATCTGTAAAAGACTGTTTGGATCAGACTGCTTCTCTTCATCCTCACAAAATTTCCTTTTAGCCTCAAATAGAGCAACTTCATCTGTGCTTGTTATTTCTTGTAGAATATTTGTCTCAGAGGTTTTCATTGTTTCAATAATTTCTTTCCTATCTGCCTCATTTGTACATAGGGTATTTTTATTATGACCATATTGATTACAACTGGTATTTTCAAGATATTTGGGAACTGTATCAGAATATTCTTGCCAATTAAAATCATCTGTAAAATTGAGTTCTGATATTTCCTGGTCTTTTAAACATGTGCTTCACTTCTCTAATGTATTCTTCGGACTGTCTTTTTTGGAGAGTTTGAGCTGGTTTTTTTAAAGGGCTATTGGTAATCTCAGTATCATTTGCATTTGCACTAACACTCATAGCTTCCACATTTTCCATAGCTGTCCCACTTTCCACTAACTCTTTACCTTTTATGACATCGATATCGGATGAGAAAATCGTTTTACAAGTACCAGCCTCATCTTGCACAGCACTTTCAGTTGTTTTTAGCAGCTCCTTTAGGCCAAGACATTCCTTCTCAATACAGCACTTAATAAGTAATACTTCTTTAAGAACTACTCGACGGAAAAAACAAAGTTTTACACCAGAGAATATGAGTGCTGTGGAATTTTTCCACAAACTTATCCATTTCCCTACTTAAGTGGCCAACATTTACAGTAAGGTTCAAAGAGTAAGGTAAATTGAGAGAATGGGATTTTTGTTTGCCAGGTTTTGCTTGTTCACTTGGTGGTGATTCTTCTGTAATCAGAATATGTGCCAAACCCCGAGGATTACCATCTGTTGGAATTTGAGAAAGTTTCTCTTGAGCCACAGAAAGTTCCCTGATGAAATCTGTTTTGATTTTTTCTGTTTCATTGGCTGACGTATTATGCCCTAGAAAATAAGGATTTTGAACACATACAAGACTCGTTCTAAATGATTTCATTTGTTCTTGATTCTCAATTTCTGATTGTGACAAAAGTTTTCCTGTTTTAGGAGATATAACAGGATCCTGACCAATCTCAATTTCTTTGGGGGTATGACCTGCCATGCACAATATCAACTCCACCACCCGTAAATCTGCAACAGCTGTAGATGGATTGTCAGTATGCCCAGATACAGGTTTGGTCATGTCAGTTTGAGCTCCCAAAAACTCCCTCACTTGTCGATCGGTGTCAACTTCAGATGGCAGCTCTTCCATATTTAAATTGGAATCCTGTGTGCTTTCCGGGATATCCAATTTAGCTTGGGCGACATCAATTTGCCATTGCGTCCTTATTCTCTCCAAGTCCGCCTTATACTTTGCCTCCACATCAATGTATTTTACCTTTGCCTGGAGAGCAGCAGCTTCAACCATTGCCTCGGTTGATTTTCTTGAAGTACAAGACAGGTGAGATGATCTAGAAGTACAAGATGAATGACTTCTCGATGTTCTGCTAGAATTTCTGGATGCAGAGTCAAATTCCAAGTCCTGAAGACAGGAAGTAACGTTTCTCAGAGTATGATGGTCATTTGCTATTCCATCATACTTGCCCTAAAATTCTTCTAGGGTTCTCGTGCCATCTGCTGCCTTCCCATTACTGTCGGTGAAGTGTGCCTCTGTTGTGCTATACGTAGCCTCGAGTCTGCTCATGATGTCCATTAGCATGTTTCGGCCATTCCTTATTTCCTTATTTAATGGTAGCAGTGAAATCCTTTGCAAGGTTTTCAAGTTTCAAGTGAAAACCCTTGTCAGTCATTTTGCGAGCACTGCTACCTTGAAATAGGGAGCCTCCCTCGGACTGTACTTTTTGTTGCTGACCTTCCATTCCGGTAGAGTACTACGTTTAAATATTACTTTCGCAGCAAAAAATTACAACAAAATGTACAGGTAAATTGCAATAAAAAGTACAGGTACAAAAATAAACGGTCGCTAAACAAATTCACAAGAACAAAACGACACCTAATAAACAAATATACAAATTCCAACCTAAATACCAAAGAATGCATGCACAATCAGGGAGAGAGTTATTGCAAGAACGGGAAAAAATGTACCCACGTGGATACATAATTGTCTTCAAAAATAAAGTCCATTACTGATAAATTTCTGAAGTAAAAAACATGGTGCATATTTTCCACAGAGAAAAGTTCGAATATTTGCTGTAGCAAAAAATGAATGGGTGACCAATATTCTCCCAAAAAGGGTTTAAAAATGTCCGTAGTAAATATGAAATGAAACACAAAAAATTTTCACACAAAATGTTAAAAAATATTCGCAGCAAATAAACAAAATCAAATAAAGTACATGGCAAGTATTCTCATAGAAAAATACTCGTAGTGCCTGAAAAATATAGTGGTAACAAATATATATCCTCCAACAAAGAGGTTTAAAGATGTCTGCAGTATGTTGAATAAATGGGTGTCGAAAATTTTCTCACTCCAAAGAAAAAGTCCAGAAATATTTGTGTCAAAATAAATTCAAATTTGAAAAAATCATATGTGGCGCAATTATTCCACATTGAAAAATCCTTTATATCCAAAACTGAGAATTTTTAGGGTTCGTTTCGCACGTGTACCAGCTATCATTCGCAAACACAGCCAGAGTTTCACTGTAACGGTAGCACCAGGAGGCAAAAAATGAGGTTTAAGGCTCGACTGGTAAAGAAGTTGTCTATTTGCAATGGGTCTTCGTTCCTTCTTTAAACCCTTCTTTCACCTGGCTTTCACTGTGAAACTCTGTTCGCCTCAAAGAATGCCCCCTTCGCAAAGTCTAAAATCACAACTGTCAGGCAACACGTGTGTTCTGCTCGGAAAAATGGTAATAAAAATGCTCAACCCTTCTAAACAGTGTCACGTGTGTCACTGGTCGGTGTACAATGTAATGTGTACCCAACTCTAAGACGCCCATACCAAATAAGGGGGATAGCTCCCTCATTTACACCCCCTATAGAAACTAAAAACAAATCTTAAATTGAAATAGACACAACGCCCACAATCAAAAAGCCTGCGCAACTTAAGCAGAAAGCACTGGCTCCCATTGGCCAGGCTGGAAGAGTACATACGAACACAGAAGTCGTCAGTGAAAGACTAGGAAGCACATTTAAACTGCCCCCAGCCAAATTCGATGCAGTCCCTTCACCATCAAGAACCAAGTCACCTATAGGAATGAATAAACAGTCCAATGCTCAGGGATCAACAAAACCCCTACAAAGATCCTATAGTATAGAAAGCATGGACAGTGACACAGACCATATAGTTGCCAGCCTCGATCTGGAAAGTATAAAAAATAACTACAAGACTTGAAACTATTTAGCTGGGCGCAAACAAATGAGCTCAATCCCTTTTTTAAATGTGACTTACAAACCATCTACTTAAAAAGTAAAAACAAAATTACCAACAAACTCATTTCTCATATATCCTGTATATTTATTTAAATATGTGCAAACCAATGACTGATGTTGAATTATTGCCCATACTTAGCACGAGTGCCACATCCACAGTCAGGTCGTACTCTTTGATGGTCTCGACCAGGGTGGCGAGCCGCCTCCATATCAGCATCTCACACGATACTTTTGTGGTCAGTCGTGCCTTTCCACTCAAGGCATCAGTTGTCCACTGATACACGCACACAGAATCTGTGACAATGTGTAGGACCCTGGAGTGCCAGGTTAACTCCTTTCAGAGTGGCATCAAGCTCGGCCAGGTTTATGTGTCTAGAATCATTCTCTGGCCGAAGCCAGCAGGCGTCTTCGATGATGAATTCGTCAACTGCAAGGGCAACTCCGAGGGCTAGCGAACTGGCATCCACCCAGACCGTGAACTCGTTCCCATCAACGCACCAGTTCCCTCGTACAGGGTCGTCATGAGTCACCCTGGCCACAGTTTCCGTCAGTATGCTCTGTAAGGCGGCATCACGCACCTCATCGTCCCACCCCGACTATATTGATGTTGCACGTCGTTTTATAGCCACCACCGCCACCCTGAGCCAACCACACACAGGTTAGTGGCCCACCAGCTTTCCGCAAACAGAGAAAATGCTCCGACGCGTGACATTGGACGGAACCCCCGGGATGTCACCACCTCTCCTCCAGCGGAGTCCCTCCTCACTACCGCTCACGCGCAGGCCAAGCACTTTTGCCCCATCCCGCAGACGCTCCGGCTCCTTGCACGTCAGCCTGAAGCTCTCAAAGTGCTTTTTACCCACCTGGGCAGACAGGATGCCCTCATTCACAAAGATGTCATCGATGTAAGACGATGTTGCCTGTTGCACGGCCGAATCCCAGCCTGGTCAGACAATAGCGGGTTCCCTTAATTTCTACAGTCTGGAATGGCCATAGCGATTTTCCACACGTATTTGCTGGTTGGCTCTGCACAGGTCCAGAATTGCCACGTCTGATCCCTGCTGCCGCCACTCCCTCAATTTGTGTGCGCAAACGTCAGCTCCTGCCATGTACGGGTCGACGTGTTTAAGTTCACGGTAGTCCATGGCGGGTCGGACCTTTTGCGTGTTCTCTTGTAGGTCGGCCATTGGGGGATCAGTCCTCTTGGGGGCCCGAGCTCATCCTCTGGGTATGGACACAGCCAGCCACTGTCAATCCAGGCCTGCAGTTCTTCCTCGTACTGCTCCCTAAGCCACATGGGAGAGGGATACTCCGATAGCCGGTTCCACAAGGATATTGGTGGCTGATCGCCCGACCACTTCCACGACACCGTCCACGCATTTGTGCCCCGGTTGTATTCCGTGTGAAAGTCAGCCTCGTCAAGGGTGATTGCAGCGCAAACGCGTTTCTCACGTCGGGAAAACCTTATATTGCCGGTGCCATTCAGTGATTCCACCCAGCTGCGTAATTGAGTCCATCCCGAGGAGTAGGTCATACCCAAGCAGCTCCCCGTCCACGACTAGGGCTTGAACGGCCACTGGGGGCCCATCGCCGATGCTTATGTGGACTACGCTCTCTCCACAACATATCAGTTAACCTGGCACTCCAGTTTTATTCAGTCGGAGACCATCTCATTTGCATCCAAGCAGTAATGATTTGTTTGACTTAACGAGATCAGATGGTTATAAAAAGTTGCGGGCACCATCTTAAATTTCTTTGTTTCCCGGCCTGTTTGAATGACGCACACGCGAGGCCGCTTAAAAGGTAAGCTCCCCCTCCGTTTTCACGATTTCCGCCACAGAGACAAAGTGCAGCCATAACATAGAAAGACAAAACTGAAGACTCCCAGATGGGAGTATACAGTGCAGAATTATCAGCTCTTGATTTAGCCCTCAACATTATAACATTGAATGACCATAAATAATTTATCTACTCGGGTTCTTTGTCAGCACTTACATCACTAAAAAACCAAAGAACAACTAACATACTAACAACAAAACTACTAGACAAAAAAACATCCTATCAAAAAAAATTTTTTAATCATCCTTTGCTGAATACCAGGCCACATTGATATATCTGGCAGTAACAGAGACAGAGCAGGAAAAGGAATCAATACAACTAAAACAAACTACATACAAAATACCATACACTGACCTAAAACAAGCTATAAACAAATACTTTTAAAAATGGCAAGAGATTTGAGACCTTCCCTAAACCCTCCCTAAGAGTCGCCCTATTGGCTGGGGCTGTAGAATACACTGACTGCACCTCTGCAGAGGGGTAAACTCCCTTCCTCCGCCACTGGGGCCACCAGTTGGCTGTTGGTAGCAACCTATAAGGCATTAGGATGTGATCCCGGTGGTTGAGCAGTCATTGATCCAGCAAAAGTCATCAGTGGCTTGCAACACACCACTTTGGCCCTTACTTGGTCTGACGGGTGATCAGATAGCCTGATCTGATCAATCAGCTGGTTTCATCATTCCCTAGCACTTGTTTCTTTTCTCTAGAATATACTATTCTATCTGCATTTGTGGAACAATTCCCTACCCTTTTATCTTATAAATGTTAGGGGGAGGGAGCTGAGGGTCAATTGTGTTGAGAGCAAAAGAGTTTTGACTACTGTTAAATCGTATGGCATTAAAACCAAAAATTGGCAGAGGCTCAGAATTTTGCTCTTGATATGAGTATGCTGGTAATATATATCTGTCTCAACCAGGGGGAATGGGTTTCTCTCCTGGCTTATTCCCAGCTCAAGTTGGACTTCATGGTGAGAGGTGGAGCATAGGACTAATGAAAAATATACACAAATCATGGCTTCTTCCTTCAAAAAATCAAAAAAATATTTATCCAACTCTGATTCAGAAACAGAAAGTGACTTTCCAAAACAAAAGAAACAAACAAATTAATAACCGAATGTCAATCTGATTTTAGAAGCTAAAGAAGCTCTATACATCACCCGATTCGATCTGAAACATTCATCAGAGGTTACTATTAAAAAAAGAACATCTAATGTTTTTTTGTTTTTTGTTGGTTTTTTTTCAATCTTGAAAAAGCATATGATGCAACCTGGAAGTACAGCATTGTAAAAGATCTTAAGAACCTTGGATTAGAAGGCAGAATGCCAATATTTATCCCAAACTTCCTACAAGATAGAAGATTTAGGGTGAGAAAGGGAGAGGTTTTCTCTGAAGAAAAAGAACAAGAAATGGGTGTACCTCAAGGCAGTGTATTGTCTGTCACGCTGTTTAATATCAAAATAGATAATATGAAAAACATTAATAGCAGAAAAAACTGCTTTTTATGTGAATGACTTCTTGATCTGCTATAGAGCAAAAAACATGAACCACATAGAAAGACAATTTCAAATATGCCTCAATAAACTCAACAAATGGACCACAGAGAATGGATTAAAATTTTTAAAAGAAAAAATGAAATGACTCCACTTCTGTAACTAATGTAAGCTCCACCTAGACCAACTACTGAAAATTGACCACACCGAAATACCAATTGTTGAACAATACAAATACCGAGGAGTCATTTATGACCGCAAACTCTCCTTCATCCCCCATATTAAATACTTGAGAACAAAATGTGACAAAACTATACAATTACTCAGAACCATAACACACACTAACTGGGGAGGAGGCAAAGAAACATTAAAATTATATCGCTCATTAATCAGATCAAAACTTGATTACGGCTGCTTTATATATGGAGCAGCCAGGAAGACATACTTGAAATAACTCAATACCACAGACCCCCAAAGACTTAGATTAGCCCTTGGAACATAGAGCACCTCTCCTGTTGAAAGCCTATACACAGAAGCAGATGAACTACCTCTTACATTAAGACGTGAAAAACTTGCTCTCCAATATTCCACAAAACTAAAATCTTGCCCATCCAACCCAGCTTATGACTGCATCTTCAACCCTAAATACAACCAACATTTTGAAAGAAAAGAAAAATCAATAATAAAACCTTTTGGCCTTCAGATGAAGTTGACCCTACAAGAATCAATAATACCACTAAATATACATGAAAGCACTTTACAGTTAATGGCACCCTTGATCATTAAAAAATCGAAAGTGATTCTTGAACTGAATGAACTCTCCAAAACCCATCCCAGCACTTATCAATATCCTTCAACTTCATCCCAACCACCAATGTGTCTTGCCCTGTTGGCTTGGGCTGTAAAATATGCCAACTGCACCTCTGCAGAGGGGTAAGATCCCCCCTACCTCCGAATAAGGCCACCTGTTAGCTGTGGGTGGCGATCCTTAAGGCGCTAGGACAGAACCATGAGCAGTCATTGATCCGGCGACAGTGGTCAATGACTTGCAACACACCACTTTGGCCCTATCAATTGGCTGGTCATGTCAAGCCCTAGCACCTATGTTTTATCCCGATCGTACTTTTAAATTTGCACTTGCAGTAATTTCTCAACCCTTATCTGTTAGGTGCTAGAAAGCGATGGTTGAGAATAGGAATTTGACCAGTACTGAGAACATGAAATTGGCAACGGCTCGGAAGCCTATCCTCAACTCAAGTATACTGGTCGCATATCCCCATCTCAACCAATGCAAGTAGGTTACCTCTGAGGTAGACAGCCGGAGATAGGCAGAAAACATTGAAAAGAATGTTTCATACAACAAAATGCAGAGCCTACCCGCATAAGAAACTGAACACTTCCAAGGGAGTTATCAGGAGTTGGCATTGACTACAGAAGAGGAGATAGCATCAGCCCTGGAAAACGGAGTTACAAATATAAGAAGAATCTCCATCAGAAAAGACGAACAAAAAATCCAGACCAACACTTACATCGTAACATTTAATAAGCCCCATATTCCCAACGAGGTGAACAATGAATCCTGACCAACACTTACATCCTAACATTTAATAAGGCTCATACTCCTAATGAGGGGAAGATCAGTTATTGTCTTAAGAGAGTTGAGCAGTACATTCCAGCTCCCCTGAGGTGTTTCAAATGCCAAAAATATGGACACCACAAGGAAGCCTGTAGAGGATAAGACATGTGCCAAATGCAGTGAAAAGGGCCCAGACCACATGGAGGAAGATTGCTTGAAAGAAATTCAATGTGCAAACTGCCGTCAAGATCATCTGGCTTATACAAGATTTTGCGTTGTTTACAAAAAAGAAAAAGAAATAATTGAGGTGAAACGCCAGAGGAATGTGTCCTTCTTGGAAGCAAGGAGAATTGTAGGGAGCTATAAAGGAGAAAGCAGCTACGCCTCTTGCACAGAGGGCGGATAGAACCAATGACAACGAATATAAAACACTCGAGAAATTGATCCAGTTGGAAGACAATGATTGGCCAAAATTTCAGGAGCAACTGAATAAACTACACTTGGTTGAATTTTACCAAGCACCAGCCCAGCAACAAATTGGGAATGAGGAGAGATCCAATGTCATAGTTCAAACAAAAATACAGGTAGGATCTATCACTCTAATATGAACTACTTCTAAAAGTGCAAAATCTCCATCAAAACAGCCGTTACATAAGTCTCCAATCTGTCCACCAAAAAGCATTAAAGACGGACTAAAAAAACTTGTCTCCCATAAGACCTGAACAACTTAAACAAAAATCACAAGCTCCCATTAGCCAAACTGCGAAAATACAGATGAACACCAAAGTGAATAAGGAAAGACCAGGAAGCACATTCAAAATGCCCTCAAGAACAAAGTCGCCAATAAGAACCAAACAATCCTATGCTCGGCAGTCAACAAAACCCCTACAAAGGACCGATAGTATAGAAAGTATGGATAGCGACTCAGACTGCGTAGTTGCCAGCCTTAATCTTGAAGAAATAATCAAAAACTACAATACTTGAAACCACTTAACTGTGGGCAAACTTATAAGCTCAATGACTTTTTAAATTGTTAATCTCTTACATATCATACGTATCTATTTAAATGTGTGCAAACAAATGACTGATTTTAAATTCTTCCTGTTACATAGCAACTCTCATAATAATTTAACTGTGTGCAAACAAATGAGGAAAAGTAAATAGGATTTTATACTGGATAGAAATGCTTGAAATCTTAACTGTGAAGGAAAATGGGCTCAGATTTGTTTAAAATGTTATTAGAAAAACTTGTTTGAATTAGAACTGTTTAACTAAATCGAAGAGCTTGAAATAGAAATGTTTTCAACATTGAAACTGTACTTACACTAAACTGAATTGTTTAATATAGAACTGTTTTGACATTTAACTGTGCATAAACAAAATCTGTTATACTAAACTGAACTGGCTGAATTAGAACTGTTTGAATAAACTGAAGACTTGAAATAGAAATGTTTTTGACAATTAAACTGTACTCATGCTGAACTGAATTGTTTGAAATAGAACTATTTGCATAAAAATTGACTAACAAAGGTTGATATGCCATAAAACCCAACCAATGTGTCTTTATGGATGGCTTCAAAGACAACAATGAAACAGCATGTGCAGCTGTTCTAAATAAAACAATTATCAAGAAATCTCTTCCAATGGAAAGCTCAATCTTCACAGTAGAAGCCTGTGCAATAGACCTAGCTCTCAACAACATCTCAGAGTAAGCATAAAAAAAATTATCATATTCTCACGCTCACTCTCAGTTTTACTATCATTAAGAAATAAATTTGAGAACCCTCTTATTAAACTGTTGAATAGACTAGACTTAATGTCAAATTGTAAAGAAATTCTTATATGCCACATTAGAGTGAGAGGAAATGAAAGAGCAGGCTCACCATCCAAATTGGCTTTAGATCTGACCCTTGACAAATTCAGGATTCCAGATACTGACCTAAAACCCAAAATCACTAGATTCCTTTGCACAAAATGGCAACAAGACTAGAATAACACCCACAATAAACTCTTCCAAATCCCCCCCACTTTGGGAGGATGGAGACCAGCTTTCAGAAAATCAAAAAGATAACAAATCATAATATCCTGATTGTGCATTGGTCATACAAAGCTTATTCACTCTTTAATACTGAAACAGAAACAACCACCACAGTGTTTGACATATCAAACACCTTGCACTGTAGCGAGAGAAGAAACTTACCTCCTGGATCAAAGCGCGTAAGACTGTGCCTTGTGTGTCGGGCAGTTCACTTCCAAAGGCAGAAGTTATAGTAGGTTGATCTTGAGTCTCGCGAGAAGAAACATACCGCGTATGTAAATTTCTTATGCCGGAATTTGCATAAAAGAGCATGCCAGCAGCAGGAGTGACGTTGTGGTTGTTCTTTGTGGATGGCTTTTTGACTGACAGAGCAAACAAATTGACCAGAGATATGCTAAGGAAGGGCTGCTAGGCGCGTGTGTTGTTACCTTTAGTCAACTGAGGCTACCCAATTGTCTGAGGATACAACAATAGGGAAAACAAATCACAGAATCCATTTCTTTCCGTTGTACAATTGCTTATGAGAGACTCTTTTCTTTTTGTTGCTGAGGAGGCATACCATCCACCACCACACCCTTTTACTCCAACATGTTCTCATAGAATGTAGAGCTTTTGCAAGGTGAATTGTTTGAGTCAAAATGAAAGACTTCTATCCTTGAGAGAGACAGGGTTCTAGCAAAAAATTTGATGAAATGAAACCATTTAATTGTGTGCAAACGAATGAAATCTTGCTTATCTAAAAAATTTTATCTACAAATTATTTGCTTAGAAATCTTAGATTAAGCATATATATATATATATATATGCAAATTTCATTGAACATAATAGACATTTTATGCCTACATATTCTCAGGTGGGTTTTATATGTGGGTTATTCCCCCTTTTTCCTAGAGTGTGTTTACTTTGATCTGCTTTACCCCTATTTGATATGTTTATAGTCGTGTATGTGTGTACTAGCGCTGGAGTGGTTTTGGGTTTCACTAACAGATTTTTTTCTTTGTTCGAGTGTGTGTCTTGGGGAATTTTTGTGTGGGGCTGTGTGGTTTTAAATTTACTGGTAGTTCTTTATCCTTTTTTTTTCTTTCTTTGTGTATGCATACACATGTCTGTGTTTTCAGCTTGATTCTTTCGTCTGAGAACATGTCTGGCATAAGGTCTAGTTAATGGGTATTCAATGAGATTTTAATTTACTAGTGTTTGTAGTTTAAAAGGTTTTTAATTATGGGTTTTTTGTTTTTATTTTTGTTTTTTTTGGGGGGGGTATATATATATATATATAGACAATTCCCTTGTTTTAAAAAAAAAAAAAACAATGAAATTCTTCCCAGACAAAAACAACAATAGTTAACTAAACACATTCTTCGAAAAAAATTATGGAATATCAACCTAAAAGAAAAAACAACAAAAGAATAACCTTTCACAAAAATAAAAAACAAGCTTTAAAAATTTACAGGAAAAGGAAAACATAATTATAAAAGAACCAGACAAGGGTAGTGCCATAGTCATCTTAAATAAAGAATGCTATAAAACCAAAATCCAAGAAATATTGGAAGATAAAACCTACTACAAACTAATAGATACAAACGTAGGCAATAATATAATATCAAAAATCACTAAATTCTGTAAAATGCACCACAAATCACAAACCAAAAAAGAAAAAGACTTAACAAACCATATCTCTATAACCAGTAACTTCTATGGACAACCAAAAATTCACAAGTCCAAACAAATGAAAAACACCTGAGAAACACAAAAATTGGAATATATATAGAAATCCCAAACTCCAGTGACCTCAAATTTAAGCCCATTGTGCAGGCCCGTCATACCCAACTAGCAGACTTAGCAAACTAATAGACATCTTACTACATACAACTTTTCCTAAATAAAATAAGTTATATTAAGGACAACATAGATTTTTTTAAAACTCCATACCAGAAAAAATTGATCCCAACACACTCATTGCCACATTTGACATCACAAACCTATACAGTAATATCCCCCATGAATTAAGAAAACAAGCCATCTCATTTTGGATAAATACCCAGACACATTACACCCGAGATTTAACAAAAAATTTATCATAGAGGGTATAGAAATAATCCTCAACAATAACTCCTTCCAATTCAATAACATTAACTTTATCCAGACACTAGGAACTAAAATGGCGCTAACATACGCTACCCTAGTGTATTTAGAAGAAAACCTATATGAAATAATAGGTAAGAAATACGGCAATGACATAAAAGAAGACTTTACCAAATCATGGAAAAGATATTTGAATGATAGCTTCATATTCTGGAAATACCCATGGGGAGACATCAATAAATTGCATGACATACTATAAAACCTACAAATAAAAAATAAAACCAAAATAAAATTTACTATGGAACACTTGCTTAAAAGAATGATCATTTTTAGACATCCTTATAAAAAATGTAAATGACCAAATCATCACTGATATCTACCACAAACCAAGAGACACCCAGCAATACCTCCACTTCAGAAGTCACCACTCCATAAACTGTATAAAATCCATCCCTTACACACTAGCACATAAAATACACACAATAATCACCGATAAAAACATAAAAAAAAAACACGCCTCAAAGAACTACACACAGCCCTACACCAGAGAGGATATCCAACAAATAAAGGGTTGGAATTTGCAGAAAAAATACCCCAAAGAGAATTAAGAAACCAGAGAAAACACAATGAAAAACCCTTAGCATACGTTGCAACCTACAACAAAAATAATCCAGAACTATTCACAGAAATAATGAAAATTCTGGAAGAAATTGAAAACAAGGGCAAAATCAAAGAAATACTAGACACAACAAAAATAATTAAAAGCCAGAGACAATCCAAAAATTTTTAAAGAATACTCACCTCTTCTACATTTGGAAAAAACACGCCACAGGGAGTTACCAAATGCAAAAAATAAATGATGCAAAATATGATATAACTATAGAAGGTAAATCCTATATCTTTTAAAAATCCTGAAACCAAATTCAAAATAAATAAAAACTTACGTTGCAGCTCAAAAAACGTAGTCTACATAATTGAATATAACAAATGCAAAGAAATGTACATAAGGTCAACACAGGCACTTAATACAAGGACATCACTACACAAGAGTGATATCAAAATAGAAGAAAACAGAAAAATAAATGTTTTGAAACACCTATACCAATGAAGCAGAGGTAAATTTTAAATTATGCCCGTTTATCAAACCAAAGACTACACGCTACTTCAAATAAAGGAAAGAAGTTTTATAAAGAAATTTAAACCCAAGTTAAAACATGAATCGTACACACACACACACACACACACACACACACGAATGGAAATATATATATATATGCACACACAAAAATATAAGTAATTAAAAACCTTTCAAACTACAAACACTAGTAAATTAAAATCTCATTGAATACCCATTAACTAGTCCTGATGCCAGAAATGTTCTCAGATGAAAAAATCAAGCTGAAAACACACACACACACGTACAGATATGTGCATACATATACAAAAAAATGGGGAAAGAACTACCAGTAAATTTAAACCCACACAGCCCCGCACACAAAAATTCCCCAAGACATACACTGACACAGAAAAAAAAACTTAGTGAAACCCAAAACCACTCTAATGCCAGCACACACACACACACACACAACTATAAACATATCAAAGAGGGGTAAAGCAGACTAAAGTAAACACACTCTAGGAAAAAGGGGGAATAGCCCCCATATAAAACCCACCTGGCCAACCAAAGGTCATTCAAACAGGAAACAAGAATGAGTTCAAGTCTCATTGAGTACCCACTTAACAAGGCCGTGTGCCACATGTTCTCTGACGAAAGTAACAAGCTGGAAACATACACATATATAACATGTATGTAAGAAGAAAATAAATAAATTCAAAAAATACAAATCTCTTTGTGGACCTTCTTTTAATATATTTTCATTCTTTCTTTGGACCCACAACAATTATCTTTATTTATATATATATATATATATATATATATATATATATATATAACCCAACAATAGCATGAACCAACTTGCGTAAGGAAGATTCTCATGGTTAATACAGTAGTTAGATATAAAAACAATAATAAACTATTACAAATCCTAGAAGCAATATGCATAAAAAAATTAAAACAAACATAAATAAAATAGCATTTAACACTGGCACCAACATATTGAATATTTTTAATAACTAAAAATCACTAACTCTATTAGTAAACTTTTTCTAATCAAACATTTTAAAACAAAAGGCTTAAAATATTGCAACAACCTCAAAACAAAACACTACAAATAATTAAAACTGTAAAAACTGAAACTGTCAACTCAAAATTATGATGACAACCAAAAGTATGGTCGAAAGCACTTGGGCAGAAGATATGGGGCAATTCCTTTACCATCTCGATCCTGGGTCAGGAAAAATAACGAGGATACTTGAAAAAATAAAATTAGAAATAATAAACAATGTTCCATCGTCTTCAACAAAACTTACTTGAATGAAAAAAAAAAATGTGTGTGTATGTATATATATATATATATATATACACACTCACATTAAGGGCAGATGCTACCTGTAAGACTAAACTAAACAGCTGCCTAAGACAAAGGATAATTGAGCAAATAATACTCTCCCCTTGCCAAATCTTTTTCTCTTTTTTTTTTTTTTTTTTTTTTATATATATATATATATATATATATATATATATATATAATCTTTGGATGTTAACAGTAGAATTCAGTATTGAAATATAGAGCAAAAGTCATTTTTGGATTGGCTTTACATGAACATTTTATAGGTAAACTTTATTAATGAGGGATCGTACTTAAGCCTTATTCTATTTCACTTCCTACAAACTTTAGTTGCTACAATGTTAACCTATTTCTCTAAACTTTTGTTCTTTGTCCAGTTAATTCACCAGACCTTAGATTTTCTATTTTGTGGAGCAAAACTAAAACAATGAGATGAAATTTCTTTACATTGTTAAATCTTAGATTAAGTTAGTTAAAAACTGTAGAAGTTTCACTCTAAAGTGTTTGTAATTTTTAAAGTTTACAAGGTGACGAGTTTCAAAATAAACCTATGGTATGAAACACATTTCCCAAAATTATTTTAATATCATAAATATATATAGTTGGAAAATGAAAGTTTAAATATAAATGGTTGTAAAATAAGTATTTTTAAAAATTTTAGAGAAAAAATTATTTTAAAAATTTTATTTAAGTTATATTTATGTCAACTGGATGTTTTTTATATCACTTCAAATTATATTAATTATCTTCACCAAATATCTTTTTGTCTGTCTCTCATCACAGAACTCGATGATGGCTATTATTATGCTAACTAAATTTCCTTTGGTTATTAATGGAACATTGAAGACTTAACAAAAAAGCAGTATTTGAGAGAAAAATTATCAAAATTTGTACAAAAGTGTTTTTATCAAAATCCTTATGGAATTAAGATTAATTTTTTTTATATCCAATAGAACTAGAGGTATTCATTTTAAAATGTTATTTCCATGAAATAAAATAATTTAAGATATTGTCCACAATAAGAACCATTGGAGGTACATTTATATATAAAACAATTCAGTATAATTCTCATATGGCTGCCCTCTCTTGAGGTGTTGAAAAAGTATAGGTTTGTAATAATAGTCTGTCACAGAACTGATGTAATATTGTCTCATGGCACCAAATGTAACAATATGTTACTGATACCAGCGTCAATTGTAATTCCATGGTGTACAACATTTGTGGTACCAAATGTAATACTATAATTGTCACAGTACTTTTACTTTGGTCTTATCCTGGTGACAGCACCAAATGTGGTACTATGCTTGTCATGGTACTTTATTATGGCCTTGGCTCCATGACTACCATATGCACTTCCTGATAGTTTATCAATCCCCTCTCTGCCCATGTTGTGTTTGAAAGATCCACAGATAGGGAATGACAATTTATTCACAGTCGAGGTGGCTCATTAGAGCAAGTTGCCTGAGTATTGGCAACTCAAAGACAAGGACTCTCCAGCAGTAATTAATGGTCAATTATTGGAACTTATTGGTGTAAAAGTAATATGTCCAATATATTTATGGAAATTGTCAGTTTATTATTCAGATATGCTGTTCAATGTTCAGACTGCATACAGTAGCATGAGAGAGAGAAAGAATATGTAAGCATCTATGAACACACACAGAGACACCCCACCCCACCCACCCCGGATTCATCTGATGTCTGGCCCCCACTGATGACTGGCATGGAAAAAAACAGATCGAAAGCTCCCTCCAGGAAAGTGACCCTACACTGCCCTGCCCTGCCCCATGTTGTGATTCTTTAAAAGAAAGGCCGATGACCACGTCTGAAAGGAAGAGGGTGTACTGGCAGCTGAAGACTGAAATCCGAAGGGTACATGTTGTAAAACAAAAAAAAAAATACAACTCCGATTTCTGCAGTAGGTAATAATAAAAAAGGTTTTATAATCTTCAAAGTTACAGCGACAAAAATCTGCGGGTGTGACTTATATTGGTCTAAGGCGGCGGTTTGACGAGGGTTAAGTTTTCTTAGCAACAATTTGTCCCAGCAGTGGACTGGCGATATATGAGTTGGCAGCGCAAAGCACAATTCCAATCTGTTGGTCCCTGCCTGGTCTTCGTCGGCTTCGTCTGGTACCAACTGCTTCGCCTCTCTGCCACCAACTGCTGAGTTCTAGCAACAATTTGTCCCAGCGGCGGACTGGGGATATATGAGTTGGCAGCGCAAAGCACAATTCCAAACTGTTGGTCCCTGTCTGGTCTTCGTCTGCTTCGCTCTCTGCCACCAACTGCTGAGTTCAAAAATCAGCTCGTTTATATAATAATTGCAAATATTCTGGGGTAGGTTCTGACTGCGGCAGGGGTGATCTCTATAAGGTCATTTTCAACTCATTAGACATCCCTCATGTCTTTGTTTCAACTTTCGTCATCAGAAAGGGTCCAACCCCCTTTTCACTACTTTCACAAAGTCGTCCCTCTCACTACCCTCATAGTGAGGACTACGGGAGGATAGCTTTCCTCCTACCAACATAGTTTCTCTCATTTTACTGCTTATGACATCATCATGCCAGACAGCCTTCCCACCATCAACAAAGATTCCCTTGTTCACCTTTCAACACCTTTTCTCCCTGTCACTGCAATCAGGTGAGAGACACAGGTCACGGGTTATCTTCCCTGATTGTCAAATTTCTAATTTTCATCATTTTTTTTTCAGGCTTGGGAATTGTTCATGATATCACTCATTTCCTAAAACAACATTTTTTTTTTCTTTTTCTTCCTCTATTTGCGATTTTACTTGTAACCAACTTGGTCACCCCCCATTGCCTGTCAACATCTTTCCATTTTCTGTTTTGACTATTGTCAAAAATTCTTTTTCAGAATTTTCAATTCTTTTTCCCAGACATTTCAATTTTACACTTCTTAGCAATTATATTTGGCTACTCAACTTTTTGGTTAACCCTTCACGTACCGCCATCAACCAATATTGTCATAAAATAATGAAATAATTAATACAATCAACCATCACAGTAATTAGTTCATAGGTTGTCAGATTGATGCAAATGGTCTTGATAAGTCAAAGAATAGGTAAAAAGTAAAGTTGGTGACCTTAGTTGAGGGTGACCTGAATGAAAGCTCCCTTTTCAATAGCTACTACACCGAGGTGTAGGGAAAGGCACAACTCCTTTCCCTGGATTGCTCCACTTTACCCTTAATCCTAACCTTATAATGCTGAGTGCTAAGCAAGATGGCATCAAGTACCATTTTCTGAGTCTTCGGTATGACTTGACCTGGGATTGAACCCTGGTCTCCTGGATCATTGGCGAACACTGTTGTTGCCCGAGAGTCAAAATGAATGTTTACCTAATTTTAGCTTGATATTTTGTTATTCGTAGATTTACTAGCTTACTTTCCAACAGCAAAAAACCATTTAGAGATAGTATGATTGTATTTCATAAATCTTCAAAGTGTGTAAAACCTTGAGAATCAACACTTGAAACTTGGTTTTTATCTAAGATCAACTATCAACCACAGAAATAATTATTTCACTTTGCAAAGACTTTTAGTCTGATGAAATGTTCTAATTTCCATTTCTTTCAGTGGATTGTGTCTGGTTCTGAAGATAACATGGTCTATATTTGGAATCTTCAAACAAAAGAAATTGTGCAGAAATTACAAGGACATACAGGTATTCCCCTTTTTATAAATTTATTTTGCTTGTTGAATTATATCCTATTTATTGTTGCCCAGTTGGCTGGGGCTATAGAATACACCAGCTGCTTCTCTGCAGAAGGGTAAGACACCCCCCCAACAAGTATCTTGGATATGATCCTAAACAATCTGATGGTGAGGTTCCAGGGATACTGGAGTTTTGGGGGAAGCAGAGTACCCACTTCATCGCAATCACTCCCAGGCCCTCTCTGGCCCAGTGTGGTAGCACCTGATAAGGGTCCTATCTATGGGTCAAATAGAACTAAACTGTGTACTTATACTAAACTGAATTGCTTGAAATAGAACTGTTTTGACATTTAACTGTGTAAACAAAAACTATATACTAAACTGAATTGTTTAAATTAGAACTGTTTGATTAAACTGAATAGCTTGAAATAGAAATGTTTTTGCCAATTAAACTGTGTACTTATGCTAAACTGAATTGTTTGAAATTGAGCTTTATTTGTATAAAAATAGATTTGACATTAAATAACCTACAAAGGTTGATATGCCATAAAACCCAAACAAACAAAACAATCATATTTACTGTGTTGTAATATCTGTAATAGAGAAAAGGAAAACATCTGTCTACATGGATCCAAAATATACAGAGAATGGTCATTTATCTTTCAAAATAGACCTTTTAAAAGGTCTTTCTCTCTCTGTCACACTCACACACACAAAATGTTTTCAGGAAAAAGTTTTTTTGTGGAACCCTGGAAATCTAGAAAGTGGTGGCGATGAAGTATAAAAGCTGAGCAGAAAAGGTTTGCATACTTTTTTGTTCATTTTCTCTTTTTGGTTTTTTATGAGTGAGCCTATGTATTTAACTGAGTGGTGCATTGGAGATTTTTTTTTCCACCTGCAAGAGCTAGCCAAATTTGAGTGATTAAAAGATAAAAAGTAACATACATACACACACACACACACACACACACACACACACACACACACACACACACACACACACACACACACACATGATGGAACTGCTTAGAAGTTTTTGTGTGAAAAGAGTGCCTGATGCTATTACAGCAGAGCAAGTATAAAAGCTTTAAATAGAATTATGGACACTCTAATTCCATCCTTAGTTTAGTACTTGTTAAACAATCTTCTCATGGAAGTGTGAAAAGTGTCCCGTCAAGCATCTATATAGCATTAGATATAGTCACATAAGACGTAAAATTTACACAGAAATAAATAACATGGTCACATGCTAGTACATATGACTTTTAAATGTACAATATATTTGTTTAAGTCTAAGTGGTGCATTGGACTTCTACTAAACACTTGAACGAAAAGCTGGATGAGAACTATGCCAGGATGCTGCATGCTTTGTTGAATAAATCTTTGAAGGAGCACCCTACAAAAAATGCACCTGTATAGTCACCTATCTCGCCGACAACCCAAATAAGACAAACAAGATATGATGGAGAAATAAGGACATTCAAAAGCAACATTCTTCTGTGGACACATGGATACACCCATGTTGCTCGACCAGTGAAAATTTATGTTCATCAGTTTTGTGCAGAAAATGGATACCATCTAGAGGATTTAATAAGAGTGATGGCTAATAAGGACTGATGGCAAGTCAAGAGAATCAATGCTGTCAGCATACTTTGAGGATTTTTTTTTTTGTGTGTGTGTGTGTGTATATATATATATATATATATATATATATATATATATATGTTATAATGAACACTATAGAAACCTACTTTCATATTAGCAATTGTTTTGCAGTTAGCTTTTAGAATCATTCACAGCTGCAAGTCTTATCATTCTTAATCATTTCACAAACCAATAAAATTATATTTATTATAAATTGACCCAAAAAGTTAACTCAATTTTTCTCAAAAATAAGATAAATGCATTTACCTGTAAAAGTGTCCAACTTAATCCCCAAAACCAAACTATTTTTCTCCCAAATATTGTTTAAATTTGTGGTATTTCTGCAGGTAAAGCTTATATTAGTGTTAATGATGCTTTAGCCCCTAAAAATATGCTTGGCCTGTCATTTAATAAAAGCTTTGTTGGTGATACAGCTACTGCTTTTGTAGTAACAGCTGTATGAATTTATATATAAAAACTCTTTTACTAATTCATTGATTGAATATAAACAAAATCTGATAACTTGAGAAATCTGTATGAGTAACCAATATTTTGAATTTTTTCTGTTCGAATGTCAGTGGGAATGCATTATTTTCTTTGAAGAAAGAAAAAGGAACAAATTCATTCACTATTTTATCATTGAAGGAAAAGATGTGGGATTTACTTTTTATGATGTACTTCATAAATGATAGTTATTTTGATGTAAGAATAAATGCTTTAAAAATTCAATTGAATAATCAGATCAATATCAAATATTGCTGGGGGAGAAATTTCTATTTGAATTTTTAAAGTCTTTATAAAAGTGATATTGTTGTGATAGGTTCATTCATAGTTTTGGTTATGTTAGTTTTAATGGTACTTGTGGAAACAAACTGTGCAAGTGCAGTAGTTTTAATGTGAAAAAATAAAATTGAACCTTAGCAATGTGATTTATAGATTATAATTGCAATACAAAGAAAATCTACAAAATAAGTATTTATTTATACAATGTTCCTCTTGAAAAGGAAACTAGGGAAATGGTGGGGGGGGGTTTTGTTTGTTTTTTTATCCTTTATACCAATGGTACTTCTATTTCCCCACACACACACACACACACACACACACCAAAGCATTAGTTTACCAGTGTGGAGATCATGCTCAAACAGCAGAGGGCAAATGTAGGATTAGGAGGTCAAGGCTGAAAATCTTTAATGTCTTTTGTGTTTATCAAATATTAGAGATGAATATCTAATAAATCATTTGGCACAGTTTGGTTCATCACACCAACACCCATCCAATAAGAACCTCTAAATGTTCAATAGAAAAAAAAAATGTCACCTAACCTGATGAATTTTTTCCTCCCAATTTTTTTCTCTTGTCTAAATTTTTTTCCTATAAATATATACAGCCTATAAAATAATTTTATTATACACTGGGCAGTTATCTATAATTTTTATATTCCACCTCTTAAACTGAAATGCTGTTGCATAAAAAAACACACACACACAAAAGAATCTGGATTTGTTGCCACTGATCTTATAAAATTGGTGTTGCTGGATTTAAGAAGTTCAGGATACTCATTCTTGCTCTAAAATGTATTATAATACTGAATTCTTTTTGGTTCAGTCCAAAATCAAAAGTAATTTTATAAATGAGCTAACTTGTGATGTTCTTAAACTATTTAAGGGTTGAATTTTAGTAGAAACCTCTGTGAACTGAAAAATCATTATCAAAGAGAGATACCATCATTTTTTTTTTTTTTTTTTTTTGCTTATAGACCCAGCACTCATTCCTTGTAATAATTAAATTTTTGTTTGCTACTTTTTCTTTTCAGATGTTGTACTTTGTTGTGCCTGCCATCCAACAGAAAACATAATTGCTTCTGCAGCACTTGAGAACGATAAAACCATTAAGCTTTGGCGCAGTGATGTTTAACTACTTTCCCTTGCAATGCTCTTCCTCTGTTCCTTCCTACTTGCTGGGTGAGACAAGGGAGAAGGGACCAGCCAGTCAACTATTCAGGGAGAAGGATTGGTGTGCAATTGCAATTGCTGTACATATCTTAAAGGGTGGGGGTAGGGTGGCAGAACAAAACATTGACTCGCCAAAACAACTTTATGGACAATGTCAGTCAATTTTAATAAAATGTTCATCCCCATTGAATAGCAATCATTTCATCTAACTCTCCATCCTTGTTCAAGTTGTTATTGGAATTTCTTTTTTTCTGCTCTGTGTGTGTGTGTGTGTGTGTGTGTGTGTAATTTTAAACATTTAACTGCTACCATATTGCCAAAAGGAATCTGTTTCTAATATTTATGGGTAGTGATCCACACAGTTGATCTAGAGTTGCCAAAATGAATTTTTTTTTTTTTTTTTTTTAATTTCATCTTAGATTTTTTTTTTTTTTTTTTTTAAATTATTTATTTTTGTTGCTTAGACTTTGTTAAAAGTAAAAAGCCTATAAGCTCTCTTTTCAGTAACCCTCACAAACTTCGTAAAAATAAATTCAAATCTTCAAAAAGCTTTGGGTTTTGTTTATTAGTGATGCATCCAGTTTATCTAGATAATCAGTGTTGACCAAAAAAATGTTTTTTTGGTTTTTTTTCCAATTGGTTCCAAAAACTTTTTGATCTTGAATTTTGTTCTATTGATCTTATTAGACTTTATAAAAAGCCAACATGCAATCTTTTCACAGTGAAGTATCTTTAAACAATTGACTCTTAGAATTTTAAAAACATTTACTTCATCTTCAATCAAGTTAGAATTAGAAAAAGAAATTTTAAATGGGGACATGCAGCAGCAATGTAATGAGACTTATAAAAATATAGAATTAAGAATAATCAAAAGAACATGCAAATAGGAATGAAAGATTTGTTCAAAAGATTTGTTGGAAATAAATATTCTTTCTCTGTTAGGGACAATTTGTTTCTTTCAATTTCTTTGAGAATAAGTGTAGATAGAATACTAAGAGTGCCCTAATCTTGAAATCATATGCTTTTCACTTTAATGAAAAATTGATATCACAGGTTCAAATTGGTGTAAAAGGCGTTAATCAAGCTGACCATAGTGACATTTTTGTTTGTTTCAGATATATGAAATAAGGTTTGTTTTTTCCTCTTACATTTTACATATATATCTATATTACACACACACACACACACACAGTGGCTTATACCATAAAGGGAATTTTGTAGCTTTTTTTTTTTTTTCTCCTAATAGCCCAGTCATCTACAATGAATGGATAAATAAAAGTAAAGGGCAATGTAAAAGGTAAAAGATATCAGGTAAAAAAAAGTAAGTAACTGGTAATGGTTATAATAGATAATATGTATTACACATACACATATACGTGATCAGATAAAAGGGGTAAATATTTTATTCTATCCTCCAATTTTTGGATAGTGCATCCAATATAACAAATGTCACATTAGTATTGAAATATATAAATTAAACATTTAGGATGAAAGAGTACACTTATTTTTGAGATAAGGCAGAAAAAGTGCATTCAAACAAATTGTAAGTTTATTTCTTGTCCTTAGGATATCCATTTTTTAAGAGTCATTTTAATAAAGTTTACTTCATTGGTAAGCTTAGAGCAAATCATTAAGGCCTTAATGATTTGCTCTTAGTTTAAGCTTACCAATTTTAAACAGCACTCTTAAAAGTGGATATCCTGAGGTCAAGATATCTAATGTTAAACATAAACCTACAATTTCTTAAATCTAACGTCCTTTTTCCACTTTATCTCTGAGATAAGTGTACCCATCTCATCATAAAAGTTAATTTATAAATTTAATTAAACTTAATTTATAAATTTCAATGCAAAGTGAGGTTTGTTATATTGGATTCACTACTCAGATTGAAAAATATATATATTATTTTTTATGTAAAAGATGATATCAGGCATGCCTTTCCACATTTTTATGAAGAAATAATATCTCAGATTATCTGATATTTCCAATGCTTCATAGTGAAGTTACGAGCCTGTTGTAAAGCCATGTTATACACAGCAAATTCCTGAGTTCTCTTTAAACTCTTCAAAAATTAAATACCTTTACACTTAGAAATACATCACGTTGCAATTTTCAGAGGATTATTTAATGACTGTTAAACAAGAATCAGGAAAAATAACCATCTGTTGAGATTTTTAACTCCTCATCCTTGAAAGCCAGTCTTTTCATAACAGCCCTGTTGTTGATAGTTTAGTCATGATCATTTGACTTATTTAAGTGGTATCTAATAGTAAAACCTTATGGTCAAATGTGTAACAGTGCTGCAACTAAAAGATGTGCTCTGAATCTAATAAAATATTCTTCAAAGATGCAGCTCTAACTACTATTGTTGTATGTTGATCTCCAACCCGGCTGGGCTGTCAAAATCGGAAATGCACCTGTGTAAATAACAGATGCATCCAGTCGAGGAATATCAGAATATAACCTTGACTGTGGACGGGTTGAATGAGTGCGATTTGTGACGCCCACGAGAAGGTGGGCGTCGAACTATTATATAAATGGGTGCACAGGAAGTTCAATCAAGAGAAAACCAGCACCCAGAGAGGCTGGGCCCCCAGTTGAGCAGCCCATGAGAATGGGGAAAGAAACTGTTATGACCATAAGAGTGGGGGTCAATATGTTGCAGTTCTGTTCTGTCTCCAACTCCCTCTCACACACAACCCTTTCAATAAAGTGAGAGGTATATTTTTCTAAAGAACTGTGTCGCTCATCTTTATTGTGTCATTGTTATGATTCTGCATGCATATGTGTTGTTGGTCATGGCTATACAACATATATTAATTTGGTGCCTTGAGCCAGTCATGCTATCATAGCATGGTTTCAAACCTGGGTAAACGATTGCACAAAACGGCCAGAAAGAAAGAATAGTAAGCAGAATGCTTTTGGTTTTGAGGTTATTTTTGAATTTTGAAACAGGGTTTTGGAGATAATTATGATATGCGCAGAATTTTGACGGAATCATGTGTAGCAAAAAATTCGGAGACTCAGATTTAGAATTGTTTTGAATTGGGAAATGTTGTTGGCCAAATTGATAAAAGTTTGGGTTGTTTAGGAAAGAACACTTGGGATATTTTGTACAAGAAAATAAAAAAGAGGGGTACTCGTAAGCTATTGAGAAAGTTCTATTAATGGAAATATAGGTTGAAATTGAATAAACAGGGAAACGAACCTATAGTTATTGTATTAAGGTAAAGACAGAGAGAGGTAGAAATGAGGTTTAAAAGAACAAAGGATAGTGAATGAGCAATTTATTATAATAAAAAAAAAAAGGTACAGGACAATGGAAAAGGACAGAAACTTGAACACTGTTGAACATAGCATAAAGGAAAAAAAAAAAAAAAGAATGAACATTTTTTAGAAAAATAGACAGTACATAGATTGAAAAAAAAAAGAAAAAACTGAACATTTGTGAATTGTGACTAATATTGTTTTGACTTGTAAAGTGAAAATTTGTGAGAAACAAAGAGTTTGTTTGAGTTTAAAGGTGACATTAGAAAATTCTTTTTCCCGTTTCATATGAAATTTGACGAAAACCATTAACAGAGGATTTTATACTAGGTTTACTAATATTTATAATTATATTGATTCTAAATTTTTTTTTTTTTTTTTTAGAATATTGGATTTTCGTGGAATAGGAAATATTTTTTTTAGGTTTCAGTTTTTGAGTGAATCGTGGACTGACCCGAGATAAGGACAGAGATTCATCCAAGTTGTGTTACAGATTGTTGTGGGTAGACAGCAAAGAAGCAATTATTTTGAAGAATTCACCGGCCCATGGAATTGTTGAAGGCCTGTGGTGGCTAATATTTTCAGATTGGAGTTCCAAGGATGGAATAAAGGAAAGAAAGGCGTGACCTGCTCCAATATTTTGTGGATGATGTCTGAATCTTTCAGTCACTATGGTGTTTTGGATTCATGCGGGCTTTAACGAAACGAATCTGGGAAAGGCAAGGTGCCTATATATTGGTAGCCACGAGGGTTCCTGATTAAATTGAAATGCAACCCGGTGAGGGTGTAATCAGGTAAAGCATGTTCCTCAAGGGCTTACAAACCAATGGGCATGGAAACAGAGACTTAATGAATAACACATTGCTAATAAAAATTTTGCGTGGTCTATTTTTGGTGGTTTACTACATGCGTGTCAGATTGTGATACATTCGGATGAATTGTGTTTGATAGAAGTGTTACACTTGGTTTTGGGCCATGATTTTTGTAGTTTCTGTGGAATGTTTTGGGCCTTGAAGATATTGTGTTTTAGTTTATGGAATTCTCTGGTTACTCCAAGTAGGGACCTGTTGAGCGAAGAACTGGAGTGTGGTCATGAGGAATCCAGACGAAATGTGTTGCTGGAATGACCAGGGTCACTAGGTTTGTGACCAGGATCTGGGACCAGAGTATGGTCCTTTTTAGGGTTTTGAAATTCTTCAAAGAATTATAGAGGGCCCGTTGTGTTTGGGAAGATAAAAGATGCATCCGTATTGTATCTTGAGGCACACATGTTAAGATGGCCAACCACGCAAAGATAGTAAAAAAATTTAGATGATAATTAGCCGGGCAAGTGTTATATAAGGAGAAGGTTGCCTTCTAAGTAAGATTTTGTTTTGCTGTGGTACAACTAATTTCTTTTTGTGTTTTCAGGTATCATTGTCCAGGAGAATTATTTTGTAAAATTTGAGTGTGAGGATGATGGAGATGAACGTGAAGAAAAATTTCACATGTGAAATTTTGAAAAATAATTTAGGGATGATTGTTGTATATTGACCTCTGACCCGACCAGGATGTCAAAATAGGAAATGCACCTGTGTAAATAACAGGTGCATCCAGTCGAGGAATATCAGAATATAATCTTGACCATGGACGGGTTGAATGAGTGCGATTGGTGATGCCCACAAGGTGGGCATCAAACTATTATATAACTCAGTGCACAGGAAGTTCAATCAGTTGGAGGTAAGATGCGGTAGAGAAAACCAGCACCCAAAGAGGCTGGGCCCCCAAGCCCCCGGTTGAGCAGCCCAGGAGAACGGGAATGAAACGCTGTTGTGTCCACACACAACCCTTTCAATAAAGTGAGAGGTATATTTTTCTGAAGAACTGTCTTGCTTGTCTTTATTGTGTTGTCGTTATGATTCTGCATGCATATATGTTATATAGTTGGTCGTGGCTATACAACACTATTGAAAATATGTATTGATTATTTCAAGTGCAGTAAGAGGAAAAAAAATTAATTCTGTCCAATTAAGATGTTAATAGCTAAGTCTCAAAAGAAATATATCATCTTTATGAATCACTGTCTTATTTTAATCTTTCGTAAATGTATTAAGTCGTATTATATGTTTATGAATTTGGTTGTTTCCTCCAATCCAGGAATTTAAAATTGCATG